>PVIU01016037.1:0-46196 GCA_004026605.1 Ondatra zibethicus
ATCAGACATGTTCTTAAGCTTGTAGGAAGGGAGCAAGGGTGGAGACCTTGGGTCTGCAGTGAAAATTTCAGCACTGCCTCAATATTGCCATCTATGGAAGGGCACTTGTTTCCTGTAAAACACAGGCTTGAGGCAGGCTGTCTTCCAGTGGTCAGTTACACTTTAAACCACAGAATGTAGCTTGAATGATATTTAGTGACTAAGTACTCATGATAAATTCATTTATTCTTCAAAGACATATACAGATTACATAGCTTTTTACATTACCAACTAATAAAGATTTACTTAACTTTGTTTCAGGATTAATGATAATCTCAAATTTATAATGATGTAACAATATCATACCCTTAAATATAACCTATGCTTTTGTATCAACACACAGGATAAATATCATTACATTTTAAGGATATTTTGCTGTATGTTTTAAAATAGAGACACAAAACATGAAAAAATATTTAAATACAAACCTTCACAAATCAACTCATAAAACTGGAACATAGTAAAATTGAAAGAAAAAATTAAAACAGCCCATCTATTTCAGTTATCTCTTAAATAGACATGAACTTCAAATGTTAGAATCATGTGATTGAGTATTTTAATGTTTATATTCAATCAACCCTTAACTTTGAAACTATTCCTCAAAAAATGAATATTTGAAGATCTAAAGGGATTCTATAATGCTTCACAATGTAATTTTAAAATCTTAATTTATAGATTCAGCAATATGAATTTTCTTAAGTGCTATAATAAAAACTTACAAATACACACTAAAAACTAAATTTCTCACAATATTAAAAGTGTGACATTTTGGATAATTCACACTGCATGACTTCTAACAGCCCTACATATTGTAAAATACATGAGTTGTTTTCTGTAAACATGTTAGTACCATGGAATTAGGTATAATGATGGCACATCTTTTATCTAAGATGCACAAATTCCATCAAAGGAAGCTTAAAGAAAGTGATAAAAATACTTATTTTTATTGAGAGTAATTCAAACTTATATTAACATGTGGTAATCTTATATGCCTGTGGACTCAATAATGTGATCCAATGACTTTAAAAGGAGTTTTTCTTTTACTTTAATGCTGATTTTTATTTTAACTGCAAATTATTTATATAGATCTTCTTAAATAAATTAAGTCAATTCTTAAATGAAAGATTGACTGAAACATGTTCTTAATAAGTGAAATAATCTTTTTTCTTTTTATAGATTATATCTGAAAATAATTTTATACAATAAATTCTGATCATGGGTTTGGGACTAAGTGTTCTAAATCTCAAACTCTCTGTAAAACATCAGCAGTGTGTCTGGGTTAGCTTGCTTCTACTGCAAAAGAAGTTTTCTCTGATGATAATTGTGTGGGACATTGCTTTCTGGAAACAGCAGAATGTTGTTAGGAGTCATATTATTGATATATTCTTTGAACTCAGTGATTCTCAACCTGTGGGTTGTGACACCATTACGGGGAATGCCAAACAACCCTATCACAAGAGTCATATATAAGATATCCATTATAGCAGATATTTACATTACAATTCATAACAGGAGAAAATTACAGCTACAAACTAGCAAAAAAATAACTTTATGGTTGGTAGTCACCGCAATTTGAGGAACTGTATTAAATGATCACAGCATGAGAAAGGTTGAGATTCAATGCTTTAGCTGAAGAATAGATTTTGGTTTCTGATGAGCATTTTTCTACACTTATAATAACAATGCATGTTATCATATACTGCCAGGTTTTAAAAAATCTGGAAAGGATAAATAAATCTTGGTCAGAATTTTTGAATTTTAAATTAATTCAGCTGTTTATGAAGTCTCTAAGGCCAACATAAGAGTGCAATGAGCTCAAGACACAGGACCTTCAGTGCTTTCAGAAACAGGGATCACCTGAATCAACTATCCCCTCTTTAATCAAGATATATTCACAAATTTTGTAAGACTTTATTGCATTTTCAAAAATAAGGTATTATATGAGAAAGACATTGCCTTTTAAGATAAAAAAAAATTCTGTGTTAAGCCACCTCAAATAGCTATTAGTGTAAAATTGCATTCTAGAGAACAGTCATGTCATTCCCATGGTTTTACTTCTCTATAAGAAAGGCTCACCTGTTTCCACATACTTCAAGATAGGTAGTTTAACAATGACAAATGATACTATGAATCAGAAGCAGTTCTCCCTGCTTCACACTTCAGCTCTTGCATCTTCAACTTACTTGCTTTACTAGTTTAAAAAAAAAAAAGCACACTCTTGAGGACCCCATTTTGATGTGCAAAAGATATAGTCTTAAAAATATTTAAATATGCTCGTTCAGTCCCAGTCCAGCTGGCCTTGGTGAGCTCCCACTAGATCGGGCACACCATCTCAATGAGTGGACGAATCCCTTGCGGTTCTGACTTCTGTGTTCATCTTCTCCCTCCTTCTGCTCTTCAACTGGGCCTTGGGAGCTCAGTCCAGTTTTCCAACGTGGGTCTCTGGCTTTGTGGGATCCTAGTCAGTTGGGATTCACACCTTCCTAGGCCTGGATGGAGACGAGAGGGCCTTGGGCTTCCCACAGGGCAGCGTAACCTGCCCTCTCTTAGGACTGGAGGGGAAAAGGGGAGGGGGAGTGGGGAAGCGGGAGGGAAATGGGAGGAGCGGAGGAGGTGGAAATTTTGAATGGTACTATTTATAATGCAATAATAAAAAATTAAATGTGGAAATAAAATATTTAAATATTTGAATTCAAGTAAAGAAGACATGAATTTCTATTAAAGATGAGAATTACATGAGTAAATTAAAATTATTCTACCTTAAAATTTAAATTTATATAATAATATATGCTTTGATATTTTGGATATATGTAACTCTATATGCATTTCTAAAGTTAATAAAATCATCAGTCCCTGATTATTTCTGTTGTATTATTAAAAATGGTCAAAATATGATAGCACATTTCATTGTTTAATATTAGAATTTTTTCTAAAATTTAAGAAATGTTGTCAATAAGAAGCATTTTAAAATGTTTTCATCAACTTTATAAATGTTGTGTCATTCTTTTCTAATGTTCAGGTTTTTCTCTATATTAGTTTGAATTGACCCAGTTGAAAGAGAGAAATAAAATCTTATCTAAGTAGAGTCATAAAAAAGTATAAATAATTTAATTAACTTTAAAACATATGTCAACAAATTTTAGATATTTTAAACTCTATAAATTATTTTGTATAATTGTATTGTAATTGGAACTTTAAAAATAAATTTGGCCACAGTAGTATGAATTTTGTGCTAATAATCATCAAGAATACAAATTATTTTTAAGATAAATAAAATGTAAGTTCTACTTTATCATATGTAATATGTATAATGAAAATTATGGTGTTTATGAAGCTAAGAGGAAAGAGATAAAAGGTATTTGAATTTTTATATTATGTTAGGAAGACATGTAACATGGATTTTGTTTGTTTGTGTAGCTTTGGGGAGCTTGTCCTGGAATTCACTTTATATACCACTCTGGCATTGAACTCACAGAAATCGTCCTGCCTTTGCCTCCTGAGTTCTGGGATTAAAGGCATGTACCAACAACACCCTGATGTAACATGGATTTTTGCAACTTTTTGTGTCTCCTTAATCTGTTCCCTTTAGATTTTATCAAACATTTTGAAAAATAAGTTTTGTCTATACTATATTTATAGAATGAGAATACATGTTCAAACATCATTTACTTCATTTTTCATTGTTACAGTTGAGCAGATTGTCTGTGGGGAAAAAACATATCACATACATTTACCTCCAAAATCAATGTGACAATTGCTCTGTGGTAGATTATCCTTTTGCAATGATCAGAATTGTATTCAGATGAATAAATTATGTAGTTTTAATGAACATTATAATGGCTTAAGATAATATTTTAAACACATACAATTTCCTACCTTATTGACTAAATTATGAGCATCAATTAAAACTAAAATTCTAATACAAAATATCCCACAATGGTACTTTATATAATTAATGTTTAATATAATTGATGGTAGCAGTTAGTATGAATAAATAAACAGAAACAGTTTATTTGATTGCAGCTTATAGTTATGGATTTTTAAATATATCTTCTTGATATTTGGAACCAATTTATGGTAAAGTATATATTGAAAAAGAGTGAAAAACTGTAGCTTTGGAAGCTATTACCATTCTGAGTTTGGGAAGCCATTACACTTATTTATTGTAGAGAAAAGATTACTGAATTCTCACAAAATTTCAAACATTGCCCACATATATATCACAGATTAGCTAAAATTATGCTATTGTTTTAAAAATTAACTGAAACCATTTTGGAACCTATTCAAAGTATATCAACCTAAGTATAGCATTTTCAATCTACTGTTTTAATTTTAAAATTTGCATACCATAATTCTGATATAGAATTATAGAATTCAAGTTAAATAGAACTAAATTGATGAGTTTCCTTTCTACATCAGTCCCATATCCTCTTTCTTACTGTATATTTATATAATAAATTGCATCTTATAATATACTAATTACTTTAGCATGTTGATTTTTAGAGTTTTATTTTACACACACAAAAAGAAAGGTACAGATTATCCCTCATCCTTGGAAACTCACACATGCTTACCTGACCCCTTAATAAGAATTGTTTTCTAAGGACAGCCCATTTTAGCAATTGATGGAGTTAAAATTACAACTTATTTTAACCAAAATTCATGTGTACACTTTGAACATAATCATTGAACACAATAGATTGCCCTATAATAAATCCACATTAATCTAGACAATTTTTGTGAAAAACTCAAAGGCAACAAGTGGTACAAAGTTAGTCTTTTACTAACTTTTGTCAAAATATTGAACACTCACATGGGAATAAAAAAGCTGATCTTAAAAATCTTAAAGCCTTGAAGGGAATTAACACTGGTGTCCCATAGACTTCAGTATAAAATCAAAGCTATGAATGATTCTGAAATTAAGGAAAATCTAGATGTCTTGTGTGAACTAAAAGAATGGATGGATATAATGTGAAAGGTAGACTCCACTAAGCAGATCATTTTTGAGCTGTGTTCCATTAAAAGTAAATCCCTGCTTTGTGATTAACATTATGAAGGGACTGGGAAGAGATAAATCACAGACTACAATAAGATATTATAAAAGGAAATGTCCTAAAGGACCATTAGTAAAATATAAAAAGTATTCAACATTCAGCTATATGAAAAATATTTTATTTATTTTTTATATTTATATATTATATATATGTGTATAATTATAAAGAAAGAGGTTATCAACTTGATATTTAGAAGAAAGATGAAGCTTGAACATTTTTCTTATTTTATCATTTATTTTGAAATTACATAATTATACCATTTTCCCTTTCTTTATTTTTTCTTTCATTAAAAAGACATTGTTTTAAACAAAATAAATCCTGTTTACAGTTTTTCCTCCCAACTCTTTTAGTACCTCTCCTCATTCCCCCCATCATGATTGACACCCTATCTGTGTCTCTCTAATAAACCAATATAAATCTAATAAATAATAATAAAACAAAACAAAACACAATAAAAGAAGCAAAATTAATAAATATAATGAAAAAGCAATGGAAATATACAGATGCAGAAATATGTAACCTTACACAGAAATCCTACAAAACTGAAACATAGAAGACATATGCAAATAAAAAGTAGTATTTTTAATGCAGCATTCCATTAATCTTAGAATATAAAAATACAGTTTTTAAATATTTATTCAAAATAATAATAAGAAATTGAATGAAATACTTGATTTTCCCAAAGTTGAAACAAGTATTCAAATATCCTAGAATGCATGATAATAAAACATTCTACATATTTATAAGAATTATATTCTGTATTACAATGAAAGGACCCAATTAAATAGTATTTATAAATGTATCTAATATTTATTTCAACAGAGTGATTGGTGATAAAATGATATCTTCTTTTGGAGGACAAACTTGGAAGAATTGTTAATAATCAGGAGGGACTCACACTGGTGTTTGGGATTTAAAATGGTATAGCCACTATGTAATATGATGTAGAGCTCCTCAAAAAAATTAAAAATAAGACTACTATCATATCTATATGATTAAGCAATTATTTTATTGAGTTACATGTGCACATATATATGCTTATATACATATGCACATATTTACATATATTTACAAATAATTGAATCAATATTTTGAATGTATGTGTTTACTAAAAATAGACAAATTAAATCTTTATGTATTATAACTCGAGACAAATAATTTAGAGAGTACAGTACAATGTGAACAGAAAAGTTTCATCCCAATGTATAACATTAATGCAACAATGTTTCCTAAAGCTGATAAAGGCATGACAAATGTAGAGGAGAGGTTGTCTCTTTATGAACTTTGAGATAGTTTTAGTAATTTTCAGAAAAGGAAAAGATATAAACAAAAAATATTGGAAGTCATGTGTAGTCTGTAAGCCTATGTAAGCAAGGCCATCATATTTCCCCTTGCTAATGTAATTATCCCTGGAAATGGGTCCTGAGAAATCAGGGTCTAGCACCTTGGGCAGACGTCACATAAAGAATCTTACCCTAAACTCCTGTGACCTCCAGGAAGGGCTTTGTTTGGTACTACATCACTCTGCTTTCTCTTCAATAACAGATAATTGGATTCTTTACAAGAGTTGCAGTGCTCAATGCCTGTCTGCACTCTGCACTACCATACAGTTCGGGAGCTCCAGGCAAGGGGCTGGAGGTTGAAACACACAAAGACACACACACAGACAGACAGAGAGACAGGGACTTCTAGTCACTGGTAAGAAGCCCTTTATTCAATAGCACCATGGAGGCTTATATACCCAACAGTCAGGTGGGCCAACAGGTGAAAACCTTAACCTCTGATCCTCAAGGCAACACTTGCTAGTGAAGCTGAGCTGGTAAACAATTATGACATAGCTTTCAGTAACTCAAATCAGAAGGAAAGGAAAGATCTCTAACAGGGAAGAGCAGCTGGAGGCCAGGACTCCAAATGATCTCAATAAAAAGTAGTAGTATACTGATAAGTTTTATCATTGTTGATAAAATATAAAAGTGACTTTTTGATAATTGAGAAGATGTAATGACTAGAATAGTAGTTTAACCTCCAAGTATTTCAAGTACATATTATATGGTTATTTTCTAAAATAATCACATTACTATAATTAGTCATACATTTTGTGGCAAATACATGTTAACATAGATATTCATGTTTTATATATGTGTACACATACAAAGAGGATGGTTGGTTCTTCTAAAATATGAACACAGTTCATTTTCAACTATGAAATGACCAAGTTTTTAATATACCAAAGCTTTTTTTAATATTACTTCTGTCAGAATTATGAGATAATTTCTTGATAACCAATTGTGGTTTTCATGGCTAAGTTAAGACACTGTTGTCTATAAATCCTAAATAAAATCTTAGTAAGTTGTTCAAAATTTTTAAAATGACCTTTCTTTAAAATTATATTCTTTTTACATGTTTAAGGTTAAAATCTATATTAAAATATTATATATGTATGTATAACATATATGAGATTCCTGGTATATTTTAAAATAAAGAGATTTCTGCAACATCTTAATGACTTGTAATTAATAATTATGAATGAACATTACTGGTGCTTTTGTGTTAGGATTGATGTAGGGAGCAGGGCCCTTTGTTCCAGCTGCCTGGCTAGCTTAACTCTCGAAATAATCACACAGAAATTGTATTAATTAAATCACTGCCTGACCCATTATCTCTAGCCTCTTATTGGCTACCTCTCACATCTTGATTTAACCCATTTCTATTAAATCTGTGTGTCACCACGAGGTCGTGGCTTACCAGGAAAGATTCAGCATGTCTGACCTGGCAGCTCCATGGTGGCTCTCCATCTGCCCTTCTTCCCAACATTCAGTTCTGTCTACTCCACCTACCTAAGTGCTGCCCTATCAAAAGGCCAAGGCAGTTTCTTATTCAACCAATGAAAGCAACACATAGGCAGAAGACCCTCCTACACCATAGGATGAGAAAAATGATAAAATAGTTAAAACTAAAATATTACCAAGAAAATAAAGAACTTTAAAATTTTTTAAAGAATATAAAATTCAATTATACAAATTGAATACTTTGCATCTTTACTTTAAATAAATGAGTATATTTCAATGTGTGTGTGTGTGCATGTGTATTTGTGTGTGTGAATATCACATAAACCAGATAAAACATCTTTGGGTTCAAGAAATCAATGAAGACAATATTAAAGAGAATATATTATTAATGAGGTTTCAATTAGTTAATAAACAATAACAGGATGAAAGTGATCTGATTAGAGAAATGGGAAAGGGGCCATTAAGAAGTAGGAAGGTAGCAAATAAAGAAAGAGTAGGGGGATGGCTACAATAAAAGTAAAGGTTACTGAAAAAGCCCCAAGGAGTCTTGATATTAATTATCTAAAAAGCATAATTCATGTAGGTCTATGTATAAATATACATAAATGGTTTTAAGGAACTTTTCTTATTTATACTAACAATGTTCCCACCCAGAGAAAAAGACCATTTAACAAAATTAATACCAGACAACTTTCCTGAGTTGTTAGCCAGGACTCTCAAAATGACTTCTGAGACATGTCCTATTGCTTTTGTCCTCAAAGATGGAAGGTAAGTCCCTATTGCTGTAGACACCATTCACTTCAGAAACCTGGCCCAGAGTCTCATGAGCTGGAACTGAACTGAATGGTTCATCTAGAGGACTAGATTTTATGGTTAGAAAGCAGCATACAAGCTTTCAAAGGAGGGAAGCATGTAGTGATATTTCATTTGTATTTTAATAAGTAAAGCTTGCCTGAAGGTCAGAAAAGCAAAACAGCCAGCCACCGACTCTTACCTCAATCTGAAATGGCAATCCTGCCTCTAGGAATCACAGACTGTGAGTGAGAACTGTCTCCTCCCTTCCTATATTACTCCTCTCTAGTGCGGCTCTTAAAGGCATGCACCACTACCGCAAGGTTTGTATGGAAAACAAGGTGGCTACTGGTATTAAAGGTGTGTGTCACCACTGCGTGAATTGTAAACCTGATCACTGTGACTGTTTTATTCACTCAACTTCAGGCAAGCTGTATTTATTAAACAAAATGAAATAGCACTACACTCCTATACTCAATGCTCAGGGGCATTACAGAAACAGTTTGGAAAAAATTATAAAAGCCAGAGGATAAAGACATTTGGTGTGAGATTTTTTTCCCTAGTCATAGCAAAAGTTACATTTATAGAGACACACCAGCATGACTGCACAAATGGAAGCAGAACAATGGCAACAGAAATGAGAATGACAAAGTAGATGAGGTTGGGGATTCACCAGGCCTCAATCCTACACAGAGAACTGAAAGCTGGGAGCAGAAGAGGTGGGCATTCTCAGGGAAACACACACCAACTGGGTTTTCAGTGGCAAGTGATCAAACCTGAAAGCATACAGACAAGTAGCATAAATTGTATATAGGAACAGATTCTATTTAGTTATATAAGCATATATAATTTTACATATATTCATGAAATAATAATAAGAAAAAAAAGTGGCCATAAGATTGAAGAAAGTAGGAAGGAGTACATGGGAGGTTTTGGAGGGAAAAAATAAATTTTGATATTATATTATAATGTCAAATAAAAAAGGAGAATCTTGTTTTTGAAATAGATGTGGAAACATTTCAACCCTTTGTTACATTTTAGACTGTTCTATTTATATTATAGATATTTACATTTCTAATATTTTAGTTTTGTCACTGGGTTTTCCTTTCTTTTCCATAGTGACACTCTCTGTGATAGTCCTTTATATTTTTTTGACACTGCATGAGAATTTTCATTATTAATTTTTCCAGCCTAAACACATTTCCCTTGCCTTTTCTCCTCCCAGTCCTTCCTCTAAGTTTTCCCTCTCCTCCATCCCCATTTTTAAATTACAATGAGATGAACTCTGATTCTGAGCATTATTGTCATGATTATCCCATACTGCAAGTTGGGACTACTTTTAGAATATAAGCAAACAATTTCAGTTAAGAAAGATGATTATATTTGACAGCTTCCATGTCATTATTCACAACACCCTCCATGTTTTATATTCATATGAAATCATTATGGGACAGTATTCTTCTCTTTAAAAATGATTTGTTATCTGGAGACAATTAAAAGGCATGTTGCATCAAAAGGAACTGTTAATATCTTTCTTCTTATGCACATTTTTAAAATGTTTAAATATACTTATTAAAATAATTATATAAATTATTCAAATTTGATTCAAATCATCAATGCAGAAATTTGAAGTAATAAAATTATTTGAGCTCAAGTAGAGAAACTTTTCTTTCTGCTGCTGTTAAACATTGCTTAAATCTGTTTCTCCATGATTTAATACACAATAATGAAGAGAAAGGAAGGGTTAGAAAGACTGTGGCCAGACTTTCTGATTGGAAATGTTCTCTAATATCCATTTCTTATTTGGCAATAAAGAAAAAAACCCACAAAATGTTTTATGTATATCTACAATAATTTTATCTAAAAGAAAAACTTAATTTTAATTTTATGAAGAGGCATTCTAAACTGTTGAGCCCACTTAGTAGTTTCTAAAGAAGTGACTTAAAATTTACTTAAAACTTAGTGTTACTTGTCTATTTTTTGAGAAGTATTGTTGTGGGAGAAGTCCTCACTGATAATCTGAAAAAATCTCTATACTGAGAGAAATGTTATTATGCTTTTTGTAGAAGAATTAGGTTGGCACAATAAATAACCAAGCGAGCTCAAAAGAATGGGTATATTTAATGATTGAAAAGAGGGGAGACTCACACTACAAGGGTGGGAGCTCCGAAGTCCTATCCATCGTGCAAACACCGCATGGAGAGAGAGCAAGCACCTGTGTTCTCTTCGTTTTTCTACATGGGGATTCAGGTAGCCACACCCCAACTACATGTGATTGCTTGATATTTTCCCCCATCATCTCCCACTTTTGTATAAACAAGATCGATCCAAACCCAACACAGCTATATACGATAAGAACAGATACCAAATATAAAATTATAAACAATAAACATTATTAAGTAAGGAATACATGAACAAAAGTTTTACTAAATGTTCTATTTTAAGGAGTCTAACTATTGTATTGAAATTAAGCTTGGCTAAATTGTGAGGAAGGTAACTACAATTATCTAGTCTTTAACTCTATCAAAGATCTGAGAAGGGAAATAATATTACTTGAGTGGACAGGAAGTGTAATCAAAAACTTCCAAAATGTGCAACAAGTGATAGAGACAACTGACTACCTGGGCAATCACCCAAAGTCTCATTTGCAATGTTGAAGCAACCAACTTTGGCTAAGGCCTAAAGTAACTGACATACCATTTTTAAAGGCAAGAAAAAATTTAAAACTATCTTACCCTGTCTTGGCAGGATATGACAGTTCTGTTTTATCCATTTACGGATACTTTGTATCTCTGTCAGTGGTTGAGGTATGGGCATTTCTTTACCCAAAGGCCAGTTCTGCCAAGAAGAAAGGCTCCAGGTGGAGTGTCTCTGGTGCTCAACATTTTCTCAGGAATAGATTGGTGTTGTCAGGAGCGATTGTGTCTCACTGCCACAAAACTATGAAACTCTAAATTAGATTAAAGGGCATATTCTACAGCTCCTTGAAGAGGTTGAAGATTATCTATCTATACTAACTATAATCTCTATGTATCTAAAAAACCTGAATAGTCTAATTATAAATATAACAAACATAGATGACTATTGATCTATAATTTTCAATACCTATCTAACTTAAAGACTAAGACAATAAACAATTGTGCAATTAATGAGGACAATGACCTTTAAATATAAACAATGTATAAGTATCTTAATCAGAGGTAGTAATGTACATTGCGGTATTGTATATCTATCTATATACATGCATACAATATTTAATATAATTTAATAAAATTTAACTTTGTATCAATATACAAAAATCAATACCAATATAATTGTCTGAAAACAGTAACTCACAAAAACCAATCTATTATCCCATCATCCAAGTATCCCTTTTTTTTTAAACCCGTGACAATGACCAAGATCAAAAACACTAATGACAACTTAAGCTGTAGAGAATGTGGGGTAAAGAGAACCCTCCTACATTGCTGGTGGGAGTTTACAAACTTGCACAACTTCTTTGGGAATAAGCATGGCAATTTCTAAGAAAGTTAGGAACCAATCTTCGTCAAGACCCAGCAATACCACTTTTGGGCATGTGCCCAAAGAATGCACAATCATACTGAGAGATTATTAGCTCAACTATGTTAATGGCAGCATTATTTGTAATAGTCAGAACCTGAAAACAACCTAGATGCCAATCAATCGAAGAATGGATAAAGAAAATGTGGTACATTTATACAATGGAGTATTACTCAGCAGCAAAAGAAACAGAAAAGCAACAACAAAAACAAAAGAAAAAACAATGACATCTTGAAATTAAAAAAAATAATTCTAAGTGAGGTAACGCAGACCCAGAAAGGCAAATATGGTATGTATTTACTCTTAAGTGGATATTAAATATAAAGCAAAGCATAACCAAGGTACAATCCACAACCTCAGAGAAACTAGGTAAAAAGGGGGACACTAAGAGGTATACACATGGAGGCCATAGGAAATGAAAATAGTTAAGATCTCTTGTGCCCACTGTGAGCAGGAAAGAAGGGAGAAGATAGGGTATGGAAACATGAGGGATCAAGAAGACCAAGTAGGGGGAGGGATGGAGTGTGAGAGCAATGAAAGAGATATTTTGATAGAGGGGGCCATTATGGGGTTAGGCAGAAATCTGGTGCTAGAGAAATTTTCAAGAATCCATAAGGATGACCCCAGATAAGATACCTAGCAAGAGTGGTGAGGGTGTCTAAAAGGGCCTTCCCCCTTATTCATATTTGTGACTTCCATAATTGTCGTTATAGAACCTACATCCCATAACTGATGGAAGCAGAAGCAGTGATCCTCAGCCAAGCACTGGGCTGAGCATCTGGAGTTCAGCTGAAGAGAAGGATGAGGAATCATATGATCAAGGCAGGCTAAGAACTTGGTGGTGAAATCATAGACAACTGTCTTGATACCATGGAAGCTCATGGACTATGGACTGACAGCTGAGAAACCTGCATTGGACCAAACTAGACCCTCTGAATGTGGATGACAGTTATGTGGCTTGATCTGTTGGTGGGAGGGGTGGCATTGGCAAAAGGATCTATCCCAGATGCATGAACTGGTTTTTGGAGCCCATTTCCTTAGGTGGGATACTTTGCTCAGTCTTGACACTGGGAGAAGGGGCCTCAAGTTTAATAACCTTGTTGATTCCTCAAGGAAAAGCCTTACTCCTTCTGAGGAGTGGATGTGGTACGGGAAAGGGGAGGTGAGTGTGGGAAAAGGGAAGAAAGGAGGAACTGGGGTTGGTATGTAAAATGAAAAGTATTTTTTAAATAAAAAATATGAAAAAAGAAAAACATAATAGATGTTGATTACAGAAGAATTAAATGTTTAATATTTCACACATAATCTATTGGATAATATTTTGAAGGATAACTCTTGACTGTTACTGTCCATATTTAGAAAAATATCTTTATTTTATAACGCAAATTAAAAATATTGTGCAGATTTTGACATAATGTTCATTTTATTCTATTTAAGATACACAAAAAGCTTAATGGAATGTTTTTGGTATTACCAGCTTGCATATGTACAACATATAGTGTTACTCATTGAATAGGCTTTTTTGCCCCAAATATAATATTCTTATTAATTCTTTGGGAGTTTCATACAATCCATTTCATAACACTCCCAGGACCACCCTCCCACCCTGGAGTCCCACCAACCCAAGAAAATAATATACCACATCAAATTTGTGTTGCCAATATACTCATTGGCGCATGGTCAAACTTTTAATAGCCAGTCCCCTAAAGAAACTGAGTTCTTTCCCACCTTTCTCATCCCCAAAAGATGCCTCAACTGTAAAGAGTTACACTTTAGGATCTTAATTGCAATTTTTAAGGACTCTCTTCTATAGCTTCCTGTCTGAATTGTTCCTTTTTGGGAGAAAGTAGTATCTCATTCTCAGTTATGAGCCTGCAGTCAACAATGCCACTTGAAAAGAATTATGTCCTCCCATAACAGCGCAAGGTAGCATGGTCCACAGATATCATCATGTCTTCTGGAAGCAGCATGATCAAGGACATCAACATGATTCAGCAACAGCCTTGATCTTGGACAAAAACATAACAGTTTCTAAAACCTATTTTAGAAATTTTAAATTTTAAAGAAAATTTTAAAGAAAATGATAACTCTATATGATAATACTATAATAATAATTATAATTGATCCATGGTGATAATATATTGAAAATTATATTACAATAACTTTAAATTAGACTATTAGTGTAATATTCTTTTGTTTTTATGTTTATCGAAAAGATTCACCATTAAACATGTAGAGGTAGTTATTTTGGTAAGTTTTATTTATTGGTCAGGACATCAACATGATTCAGCAACAGCCTTGATCTTGGACAAAAACATAACAGTTTCTAAAACCTATTTTAGAAATTTTAAATTTTAAAGAAAATTTTAAAGAAAATGATGACTCTATATGATAATACTATAATAATAATTATAATTGATCCATGGTGATAATATATTGAAAATTATATTATAATAACTTTAAATTAGACTATTAGTGTAATATTCTTTTATTTTTATGTTTATCGAAAAGATTCACCATTAAACATGTAGAGGTAGTTATTTTGGTAAGTTTTATTTATTGGTCAATAGCCACCAAAATCTAATGTTAGTAAATAATGCCTTTCCCTGTCCGCCCATACACAGTCGGTAGCAGTGATAGTGTCCCCTCAACCCATCTATCAGCATACAACATTGGGTCTACTATGATTCTGGGCTTCACATTTTCTGTTCTGGTTGTTTCATTTTATAGAACCATAGAGTGAATGATGCTTTGTGACTGATTTGTGTTACTTAGAATAGTGACTTCTATCTGAATCATATTGGAGCACCTATCAGTACTTTTCATATTTTACAAGTAAATGATCATCCACTAAATGGCAATATACACCGCACTTTAAAATGAGGTTACCATTTGAACAATTGGTCTCCATGAAGATTTTGAGTTAAAGGAATTAAAAGCTCCGTAGTAATTTTAGATGTCTTCCATGCTAAAATTTAATTTAAGATATCTCCTTGAAAGCATGAACATCAGGATATTTTCCTGTCTCTATTTTTTCCATCAAGGTTTGATCACGGCGAAAAAATCAATGATAAACTATCTGAAATAAATTATATTTCTATCAATTTTGATGATTTCTAATAAGCATTGTATAGTTTGATGAAGTTTTGTAAGTCTAATGGACAATTGTGAAGGATACAAATTATGCTAAGAGGAATTTAGAAGAAAGTTAATTTAGATATATAAATTTTGAAAAAGTTAGAAGTCTTAAGTTTAAAATTACAAATTATTTTTTCATGATTTATTGGTTCTATTTTTAAACATAAGACAGTCTGGTAATACAAGCTTTACCTTTACAGCTTCATGCAATGGGATCTTTGGGCTTTCATCAGGAACAACTTTCCACACTTCTGGTCTTAGCAGCTTTCTTTAACCACAGAGGGAATTTCCTTAAGCCCTTTCTCCTATCCTTGCCTCTAAAACCAGAATAATGTATTAAAAGCTGCGAGTTATTTTGTTTGCTAGGCCTGGAACATGGAACTTAGTTCAATTACATATTCAACTGCTTTCTGTGTTCAATGGTTTTCTTTACTGCCTAAGGTTGGCTGTAGTAAGAGGCACGGACTGCGTTCGCAGCACCCAGCTAACTTAACCCCCAAAATAACCACATAGAAATTGTATTAATTAAATTACTTCCTGGCCCATTATATCTAGCCTCTTCTTGGGCAACTCTCACATCTTGTTCACAAGGTCATGGTTTACCGGGAAAGATTCAGCATGTCTGACTCTGGCAACTCCAAGGCGGCTCTCCCTTCCCGCCTTCTTTCTTCCAGCATTTAGTGCGCCCCCCCCCCACCTATCTAAGTTCTGCCCAATCAAAAAGGCCAAGAAGTTGACTGGTAGACCAGGCTGGCCTTGAAATTAGAGATCAACCAGTCTCTGCCTTTCAAAAGCTGAAATTAAAGGTGTTTACCACCATGCTGGCCCCAAAGTTTAATTTCTTTTCACTTTTATTTAATTCTTTTTTACAAATTAAAACTTAGCAGAATGGGGTATTGGTCATGGGTCACCGCTCCCTTTATTTCAATTAACCTCAGGTTTTTCTTTAATTTGCTACACTTCCTGGTGCCCCTTTTCACCTCAAATTGTACATTTTGTGATGGTTCTTGTTCAGCTTGCTCCATTTCCTTATAAATCTGCATAAGTGTGAAAAGTAATAACAAGTAACAATGTGACAGAGTCAATTTTAGGTTGTTTTGAAATTTCATCTGCCAAAACAATTAATCTGAAACTGTTCAATTTAGCCTCAGGCAGACTTTTCAGACAAGGGCAAAATGCAGCAACATCTTTGTAAAAATATCACATGAACAGTCTCCTATGGAGGTCGTTTTTATTCAAGTCAAACTCTATATAACTGTTAAGAAAAGAATTAAAGTAAAATTATAATCACTAGATATCCATTTTTTAAATGCCCTTCAAAATTTATTTAATGTACTCTAATGGTTAAATATATCACACTACCACTTATAGTGGTATATTATTTGTGTTTTAATAAATAAAGCTTGCCTGAAGTTCAGTGCAAAGCAACAACACTATTCAGCCATAAGGACAGGCCGTGGTTGCACATATGATCCCAATTGCCACACTAGTTAGCCATAGAGGCTGAGCAATGGTGGCGCATGCCTTTAATCCCAGGACTAGAGAGGAATGTAACATGAGAGGATATAGATCTCATCCTCAGCCTCATTCTGAGGATTCATGGAGGCAAGTTCGCCATTTCAGTGTGATGCAGAAGTAAGAGCCAGTGACTGGTTTTCTGATCTTCAAGTTGAAACCCAATATCTGTCTCTGAGTTTTTATTATTCATGCTACAATCATTGTCACATACAAATTCTCAGCTAAAACATATGGCTTCTCTAAAATAAAAAGGCCTGATATTTGAAATTTGTTATTCTCTGTCAACAAGATGATCTGGTCTTATATTCTTTATTTTCTGCTTTTTTATTAAAAATGTAATCATTTCATAGAGTATATTAATTAAGGTTTTCCTTCCTCCAACTCCTCCGAGATCTTTCATGACTCTTATCCCATATGAACACACAGCTTTTCTATTGCTCTTTAGAAAAGAAGAAAGCATTTAAAGAGTTGTAATAATATAAAACAAAACAAATAATCCATAATAGATCAAAAATATGCCAAAATAAAAGCATGATATATACATATAGACAGGGGTCATAAATATTCTTACTAACAGGTATCTCATAAAAACGCAAAACTGGAAATCTCTCTATATACCTACCTATCTATCTGTCTGTCTGTCTGTCTGTCTGGCTGGCTAGGTAATATGAATGTGGACATGGTTGACCAAGTATCTTCATAGTAGGATAAATCATCCTTTAGGTGTTTACCCTAGAGTGGTACAGCTGAATCTTATGGCAGATCAATTCCCATCTTCCTAAAGAACCACCACGTGATTTGAGTTGTTGCTATAGAATACTATATCTCATCAGTAATTGATAAGTGTTCCCATTATTCCATTTCCATATCCATAAGAGATGTCATTTATTTCTTATTGATCTTTGCCATTCTGAGAGGTATAAGAGGAAATCTCAGAGTTTTGATTTGCATTTCCCTGATTCCTAAGGATATTGAACATTTCTTTTTTATTTATTTTTATTTTTTAAAATTTTTTAAAAAAGAAAACAGATACCTTTTTTCATTATATATACCAATCTAAGTTCCCAGTCCCTCCCCTCCACCCATCCCTTCCACATACACCCTCACCACACCCTATTCATGCTTCA
Organism: Ondatra zibethicus; assembly: GCA_004026605.1. Lineage (NCBI taxonomy): Eukaryota > Metazoa > Chordata > Mammalia > Rodentia > Cricetidae > Ondatra > Ondatra zibethicus. The sequence continues at coordinate 18,019 of PVIU01016037.1, forward strand.
GAGGGGGTAAGGCTCTCCCTACTTTATTCTAGTCTGAGCTAGGTATCCATCCAAAGAGAATAGGTTCCCAAAAAGCCAGTAATTGCAGTAAGAATAAATCCTGGTGGCACTGCCAGTGGACCCTCAGTCTGTCCCAGCCATGCAACTGGCACCTCATTCAGAGGAACTAGTTTGGACCTATGCTGTTTCCTTCCTTGTCAAGCTAGTGTTGGTGAGCTCCCGTTAGCTCAGGTAGACTGTTTCAATGGGTAAACCCATTATGGTCTTGACTTCTTTCCTCATATTTTCATTCCTCCCACTCTTCAACTGGAGTCTAATGTGGGTCTCTCCCTGTGTCCATCAGTAATTTGACGAAGGCACTATGATGATATTGAATATATTCATCAGTCTGACTACAGGTCAAGGCCAGTTCGGGCATCCTCTCCTCTACAGCTTAGGGACTTAGTTTCAGTCATTTTTGTGGATTTCTGGGAATTTCTCCAGACCCGGGTTTCTTGCTACCCCCATAATGGCTCCCTCAAACAAGATAACTCTTTCCTTGCTATCATCTCAGTCCTTACTTCAATATAACCCCAGTATTACAGACACTGAGAACAACAGTAAATAAATGGGACCTCCTGAAACCGAGAAGCTTCTGTAAAGCAAAGGACACAGTCAATAAGACAAAAAGGAAACCTACTAAATGGGGAAAGATCTTCACCAATCCCACATCAGACAAAGGACTGATCTCCAAAATATATAAAGAACTCAAGAAATTAGAAATCAAAATTCTAAATAACCCAACTAAAAATGTGGTAGAGAACTAAACAAAGAATTATCAACAGAAGAATCTCAAATGTCTGAAAGACACTTAAGGAAATGTTCAACATCCTTAGCCATCAGGGAAATGTAAATCAAAACAACTCTGAGATACCATCTTATACCTGTCCAAATGACTAAAATAAAAAACACTAATGATAGCTTATGTTGGAGAGGATATGGAATAAGGAGAATGATCATCCATTGCTGGTGGGAATGGAAAATTGTACAATCACTTTGGAAATCAGTATGGTGGTTTCCCAGAAAATTGGGAAACAACCTACTTCAGGATCCAGAATTCAGCATCAAAAGATGCTCAATCATACTACAAAGACATTTGTTCAACTATGTCCATAGCAGCATTATTTGTCATAGCCAGAACCTGGAAACAACTAGATGCCTCTCAATCGAAGAATGGATAAAGAAAATGTGGCACATTTACATATTAGAGTAGTACTCAGCAGTAAAAGGCAATGTCATCTTGAATTCTGCACGCAAATGGATGGAACTAGAAAACAAGATCCTGAGTGAGGTAACCTAGACCCAAAAAGATGAATACGGTATGTACTCACTCATAAGTGGATATTAGCTATAGACAAAGGATATTGAGCCTATAGTTCATAATCTTAAAGAAGCTAAGTAACAAGGTAAACCCTAAGAAAAACATATAAAGATCCACCTGGAAAGTTAAAATAGACAGGATCACCTGACAAAATTAGGAATATAAGAGTCGGGGGTAGAAGGGAGGTTGGAAAGAATAGAGGAGGAGTAAAAGAAAGGGGCAGGTGGAACATTTCTTTTGTACTTCTTAACTGTGTGTGTTTCCTCTTTTGAGATCTTTCTGTTTAGTAATCTACCACATTTTTTAACCAGGTTGTTGTTGCTGTTTTGATATACAGGTAATTTAACTTTTTATATATTTTAGATTCTTACTCCCAATTAGATGCTTAGTTGGAAAAGATCTTTTCCTATTCTCTAGCCTACTTCTCGGTCTGAATGATAGTGTCCTTTGCCATATAGAAGCTTTAGGTATCCAGAGGTACCATTTATTAATGTTTGTTCTTAGTGTGTGTGCTATCATAAGGGAAACATCTGTATTTCTCTTCCCTTGTTGTATTAATGTGATTGAGGGATTACATTACCCCATAAAAATAATTTGACAGTGTTCCTTCTGTCTTTTATTTTGTGGAATAATTTGAGGAGGTTTGGTATTAATTATTCTTTGATGGCCTGACAGAATTTAGAATTTATACGAAAATCACCTGTCAGGTGTTTGTTTATGTTTTGTGTTGTGGTTTTGTTTTCTTCTTTTTCTGTTTTTATGGCGTAGAATCCCATAAAAGATAGCATGTTGGGAATATGTTCTAAAAAAGTTTAAACATTTAGAAGTTTTTTTCAAGACAGGGTTTCTCTGTGTAACACTACTAGCTGTCCTGGAACTAGCTCTTGTAAACCAGGCTGGTCTTAAAGTCGCAGAGATCCACCTGCCTCTGCCTCCTGAGTGCTGGGATTAAAGTTGTGCATCACCACCACTCAGCAATTTAAGGCATTTTGATTAATGCTTCTAATTTACTAGGTCTATTTTATTTATTTTTCTGATCTTGATTTAACTATTGTAGGGGTATTATTTTTAATTATCCATTACTGTTATATTTTCCAATTTGGTGGAGCAAAGCAGGATTTTTGTTGTTATTGATTTGTTTTTACTTATGTTTTTTTTATTCTTTGTTTTTTTTGAGACAGGGTCTCATTAAGTTCTAGCTGTTCTTGAGGACACAATGTAGGCCAGGCTAACCATGCATGCATAGAAAGCTGGCTGCTTCTGAATCCTGGGTGCTGGGATTAAAGGCATGCCCCATTATCCTCATCTGAATACAGATTTTTAAAGTATTTCTTTATGATTCTCTGGATTCCCTCAGTTTCTGTTGTTATAGCCCACTTTTTGTCTTTAGTTTTGTAAATTTGGGTCTTTTTTTCTCTGTCTTTTAGTTAATTTGGCTAGTAGATGGAAATTTTATTGATTTTTTAAAATCCATCTTTGTTTCATTGATTCTTAGAATGTTTGTTTCTATCTTATTGATTTCAGCCATGAGTTTGGTTACTTCATGCCCTCTACTTCAGTGAGAGGGTATTTATTCTATTTTTTCTGTAGTTTTCAGGCATGCCATTAAGTAACTAATATGATATCTATCTATCATTTCTCTGTCTCTCTTCCTCTCTCTCTCATCTATTTATTCATCTTGTTGGTTAATACTATGAACTTGCCTCCTTCAATTACCTTCATTGTGTCCCATAAATTTGGGTTTGTTTCATTTCGTTTTCATTCAATTGTAAAACAAATTTAATTTCTATCTTGAACCATTTTTTATTAATTAGTGAATTTTCAGTTTCCATAAATTTGCAAGATTTCTGCTGGTAATATTCTTGTTGGTATCTAGATTTCATCTGTGTAGTCAGATAGGATGCAGGCTGTTATTTTTATTGTCTTCTATCTCTTTAGCATTGCCTTGAGTCCAAGTGTGTGGTCTGTTTTGGAGCAAGTACCATGACAAGTTTGGAAGATGTATTATTTTATGTTTGGATGAAATTTTCTGTAAATATCTATTAGGTCCATTTGGATTATGATTTCATTTAGCACCAGAATTTCTTTTAGTTTTTGTCTGTAGTACTTGTTTATTGGCAAGTATAGAGGATGGACCCACTATCACTACATCAGGGCTGATAAGTGCTTTAAACTAGAGTACTGTTTTTTTTCAGGCTCAGCCATAGTTTCTTCAGTTGTAGGAGTCGACATATATTTTTCCCTTTAAAAGCAGATTATCACAGAATTCATATATCACAAATTCAAGATTTTTCCCTTGGTATAATACACACAACACACATGGAGATCTTATAGGGAAATTATACAATTAACAGATGAACTAGAGACAGAAAACTACTTTAAGTTTAATAACTTTGATAGAGGCAAATCACTTTCTCCCTTTAAAGAGGGGTGGGTAGAGGAAGGGGAGATGGGGAGGGAGAGAGGAGAAGGGGAGGGTTGGGGAGAGCTTGGGGGAGTGGCATGGTTGAGATGGAGGAAGGATGGATATGGGGGCAGGGAAGGAGATATCTTAATTGAGGGAGCCATTCTACGGTTTTCAAGAGGCTTGGCCCTGGAGGAGTTCCCAGGAATCCTCTGAGATGACCCCAGCTATGACCCTGGGTGCCTCAGCTGGTCTTGTTCCGCAGTCAGACTGATGACTATCTTGAATATCACCATAGAACCTTCCTCCGGCAATGGATGGAGACAGAGACAGAGATCCACATCGGACCACTGGACTGAGCTCCCAAGGTCCAGCTGAAGAGCAAAAAGAGGGAAAAGATGAGCAAGGAAGTCAGGACCACGAGGGGCTGGTCCACCCACTGAGACAGTGTGCCTGAGCTAATGGGAGCTCACCAAATCCAGCTGGTCTAAAAATGAATGAGCATGGGATCAAACTGGATACTCTGAATGTAGCTGACAATGGGGGCTGACTGAGGGGCCAATGATAATGGCACTGGGATTTGTCTCTACTGCATGTACTGGCTTTTTGGGATCCTATTCTCTTTGGATGCACACCTTCCTAAGCCTGGATGTAGTGGGGAGGGCCTTGGACTTCCCACAGGACAGGGTGCCTTGCCCTCTCTTAGGACTGGAGGGGATGGGGGGAACGTGTGGGGGGAATTGGAGGGGAAGTTTGAGAAGGGGAGGAAGTGGGAATTTTGATTGGTATTATTTTTAAAGTGATAAAAAAGAGGAAAAAAAGCAAAACAAAAAAAAAACCCACTTAATTCGACAGCATAATGCATAATGGCCCATACTGCAGAATACAAGATCTATGATGACACCATGTATTCAAATGTTCTTCAGTTTGAATGTGGGCAATTCAGATAGGCATGAAGTATAATACTTGCATAGTTTTCTCTGAATGCTTCTATGTCATTGTTTTCTTTTTAATTTGATGGTATAATGCTTTGACATTTTACTTTATTATTTTTATTTTATCTTTTAATCATTTGTTATGAAAGAACTGATAAAGAGGAACATTCACATTTATTCAAAAGCAAAAATAATTTACATTGTACAAGAAAGTTACTGAGAAATAAACATATTGTATAATCTACATTGTAATGTGTAAACTTGGAGCCCTTTGAGAGCACTGTTTAAGAGATTTCAAATAATGATCTGTTCATTGTTTTTAATGGTTTTAGTTTTTAATATTTTAGGTTATCATACATCACTACCGTATTTACATTGTTTTTAACTGTCTCTACACTCCTTCAAACTCTTCCCGTGTGCACTTCCATTCCTTTAAAAATCATAAATTCAGCCGAGCGGTGGTGGCGCACGCCTTTAATCCCAGCACTCGGGAGGCAGAGGCAGGCGGATCTCTGTGAGTTCTAGACCAGCCTGGTCTACAGAGCTAGTTCCAGGACAGGCTCCAAAGTCACAGAGAAACCCTGTCTCGAAAAACCAAAATAAAAATCACAAATTCATAGATTTAATTTATTCATTTTTGTTTTATACATATGCAGACATACATATTTACATACAATATATGTATGTATGTATTTAGAAATACAACCTATTAATTTCACTTAGTGTTGCTTATATGTATATGTATTTAAGCCTGACAACCCCTTTGAAGCGCATTACTTGTCAGGGAAAAGTCTGATTCAGACTTATGTCCTTCACTCAGAAGCCATTGATTATAGTCCCGAATCTAGGAGTGGGGCTATGTGACATGTCCCCCAGCATGTCAACTGGTATTTTAATAGTCCATATGCTATATCCCCTTTTAAAAAATTGTTCTCCCATCTCATGGTCCCTTTGAGAACATGTATGGAGTATTCATAATAGGGTCAAAAATGGAGCATCCATATGATTCAGCTTAACCTCTGTGGGGCCTATGCTCAGTCCTCCACAGATGTTTGTTCAGCAATGTCCTTCACACTTTATTCACAATTAAGTAAAAAATGGGGAAAGAATTAATGTCATTCAACTAATGAAAACATAATGGAAATTTTCTCCATAAACACACTGGAATAAATGTTCAATTGTAAAGAAAAAATAGAATAATAAAACTTTTAGGTAAAGGGTTGGAATTAGCAAATATTAGACTGAATGAAATATCCCAGACCAAGAAAAATAAAAGCACATATTCTTTATTTTAAAGAATAAGTAAATAAAAGCAGATTGCATACTAGGAGTATAGGTTATTAAAATTTTGAAAGCCAATGACACTTATGAACCAAAAATTCTCTTAATTATTAACCTTGTAAGTGATTTCTTCTTTAAGTCTCTGCTTTCTGTGTAATTTTATCAGATATTTCAATTTACTTAAAAAATTTTTAATACTGTCTTAAAATATAGTAAAAAGGGACAATAAATAAATCAATCAGTTATCCCATTGGATAACAATATATTAAATTTACTTTGAAAAAATTCACAAAATTCCCTCTACTATGTCAGTGAATTTGTGATTTTTATGATTATATTTACATAATCAATGATGCTGAATAAATGATAAATTAGAGTTGAAATTAGTTTTAATTTAATGCCTCTCATAAGGAAAATTAAGATTTTTTTTACTTGGTTTAATGGACTTTGTCTACATTGTAGTCTTAATCATAGTTTAAATAGAATGTTAATTGATTTTAGGAAACAAGTGTGCATTATGTAACGGAATATGTCTAAACTGAAGAATTGAAAATTTGAAAATAGAAGCAAACATTTTAGATATATTTTTGTATATTATCAAATTATTTCCTTTTTCTTAATCCACATTAAAGAAAAACAAATCTCATGTTCCAATGAAGTAGAAATTGGAGAACATGTAAATTAGGTTTATTTTAATAAATATCATGGATAAAACAATCTTAAGATGATATAAGAAAGCAGTTAAGCATGTTTCTTAAAGCTAAATTTACTTGAAATTAAATAGTCATATAAGTCTGCTTAAACTCTGTAAGACTGCAGGCTGTATGTTAAGCAAAATAATGTATTTCTTCAGAGTTTTGGAGGTAAAACAATGAAATCTCAAGGGATCAGGAAACTGTTCTTTTTCTTCCTGTCTTGACAATATCTACCTGTCCTATCCTCATCTGATCTCAGACTGTTTCTGAGATAACTTCCTTTCTTTATAGGAACACGAATCAAGGTGATTTGGCTAAATATTTTTATAATTTATAGCTGAGTACTACTGAGGTTAAAGGGCAGCAAGGGGATTTAATGATAAGTATTGGATTTCACAAATCAGGATGGCATCTGATTAATGTTATAATCACCTAACATTAATTACTTTCTTCAAGCCCTGTCTACAAATATGTTCACTTTTGATTTCAGGATATCCATTGAAAAATAATGGGGGCCAATCTTAATATGTATACCTCACAGAGAAAAGTTTAAAAATATGGCTGATTCTGGGATAAGAGTCTCTTAAAATGAATAACTGTGATGAGGGATATATGGGAGGATTGGAGGGAAGAGGAGGACAGGAGAAATGATATCATTGTATTAAAATCACCAAACTAGGAGAAAAATGGCCTCTGAGGAGAGTCTTAAGGCCACTAGTTTATATATAACAAAGCACCCATCTCTCCCAGACACCATCCTGATTTGTGAAATCCAATACTTATCATAAAATCCCCTTGCTGCCCTTTAACCTCAGTAGTACTCAGCTACAAGTGAATCATTTTAGAGAGGATATTTTGATGGTAGAGTAATTTTAAAAGCATAACTAAGTTGATATACATTTTCTGAACTTCAGGTTCCCCAACTGCCAGCCAGAAAAGCCTTTCTGATTCACTCCCAGTCCTCAATGGGCTTGAGTACAATGGTTAAAAACAAATATAAACATAATAGGTTACCACAAACAGGGTCAAGCGTTTAATTCTTTGTTCCCTGATGTAAACACTTCTGTGGCATTTATGAAATTTTGGTTGTGAATGACATATTTGGAGAAGCATGTCCTAGGAAGTACACCACTGTAGGTCATACCTTGTCCTCTGTCTCTACTTCCTGTCCTTTATTGGATAAAGACTCTGGCCATCATGAGGTTCTGTACAAGCAGGTAGGTTCGAGCTCCATGGACTGAAGCCACAGAAACTGAGAACCAAAGTAAATCCACCACACTTAAAAATAAATAGATGATAGAAAGAAAGAAAGAAAGAAAGAAAGAAAGAAAGAAAGAAAGAAAGAAAGAAAGAAAGAAAGAAAGATGATAAATAGATGATAGATTGATAGATAGAGATATTGCAGAAAAATGTTGTCTAAGTGTCCCAATTTTACCATGGATGGAGGCATTTGACAAACATTTGGCTTGAGGAGAATCAACTCAAAGAAGTCACTTGTACATGGATAAGTAAAGTGAAACAGGATAGAAGTTAATCCTTGCCACTGTTAAGCATGTCATCAGTTCAAACATCATAGAATGTACTGATCTTTGTTGTAATTAATGTGAATACATCATCTCTTAAGGTGTCTAGAAAGGATTTAAATATTTTAAATTGTTCTTCTCTAAAAATAATAGCTTCAGAGCTAAGGAGTGGCTTATTCCTAGCCCCACAAATAAATTGAAACATATTCTTTATTATTTACAGAAACAACTAATATATTTGCGTATATGTGTTTGTACATTATATATGTGCATGTGTTATAAGCAAAATACATTGCAACAAATAGTTACTAAAAGAAAATTGTACAGTTGATATTTAATAAGGCTTTACATATCTTACAATTTATGTATACACAAGCATAAAATTATAGAGCAGAGATTCTGTTCTGAGTTTATCACTTCATAGAATAATCAGTCTTACATTTCTTACTCTCAAAAATTCTAGTAACAATATTATTCCTCTGTAACTGTAGATAAACCATTTGACTAGCTGAGAAAGAAGACAAAATAAATGTGTGATGTTTTTGATATGAGTGAAACAAAAATATTTAAAAAGGTGTTTCTAACCAGAATGGCATTCTTTTTATAAATAACAGAAAAGAGCCTACCATGTTCTTTGCTCTTGATTCACATCCCTATTTTAATTGTATTCCTTCCATTAATGACTAAAGTACAAATGTCAATCTTTACTGTGGCAGAAAAGTATCTACTTTCCTTTCTTTAACATGTTCCTCAATTTGTCAGCTTGCAGTATTTTCTGAAGTCCTAGAAATGCTTTCAAATATCAGATAATATGTTATCACCACTTTCTGTTGAAAATATAAGAAGGGTTTATCCTCTCCTTGCAAGTCATGAGCCATGTAATTCGAGTCGAACACGTTTGACTCTTTACCGACAGCTTAGCAGAGAAGTTTTCCTGCCTGTGTTCATTTTCTGCCTCTGCAAGTGAGTCCCTGATACTCTCCACTTAAGCTCTTGATACCAGTAGGTAGCTACTGCCCTAGTGTGAGTGCTTATTGCAAAGATAAACTCAGCTTTAGAATATCTTGAAAACATGAGAAGGAGATCATGGTAGATACCTTGTAAGCAGTCATTTCAGTTTTTGTCAAGTATTCATTTTGGTGTACTGCTTTCTCCAGGGATGAGTTTCATTAACTGTAGAACATGATCTCCAATAGGCAGAAAAATAAAACATCAATATATAATTAAAATAAATGCTTACACTTGTAACTCAGCAACAAAGACTGCTTCATAATGAATAAAGTAGATCTACTTTGAAAAAGGAAATAGGACCCTGACATTTACATGTTGCGTGAGTATTAACACCCTTAGTTATAATTCATTTACTCAAGTTAGACTCAAATACGGTTTTAGAATTTTATGATAGAAAATTCATGATCAAATAATAAGTCATTTTAATATAATTTTTATGCATATATGTAAGGTTGAGATGTTGCCATGTTAACATTGACTATAACTAGGTGTACGTAAGCATATAAACATTAAAATAAAATGAAGCATGGATGAATTAGAGATGAACAAAGGATTTAAACAATTGCTGTTGCACATGAAAATATGGACAATGTTACAAATCTCTAATTCTAGGAGTTCAAATCAAATTTGAAAAGAAGCCATTTTTGCTTCTTTTTCATTGTTACCATTTAACTCACCCACTTCTAGCATGGCCAGTAGATTCCACTTGATGGCCAATTCATTTAGCTCTTACATGATAACTTTTACTATTCTTTCACCTACAGCATATTATTAGATATTCAAATCTAAAACAATGAATTATGATCTCAAATATTAAAAAAAATCAAAATGTGTCCAGTCTAGAGAGATAAATAATAGTGGCAAAATTTCAAGTAATTCTGTGATTCAAATGTTTCACTAATCACACATATTCCTTTTTTGTGAAGACAAACTACTTAAATGACCAAAGGAAAATTATATTATAAAATATTAATATGGCTTTGTGTAAAATATAAGTTGTAATCATTTATTCAAATGTTTCATTACTATTAATTTATTGCTTTAAATTAATAATATTTTTAATAATATTAAAAAATAATAGTATATTGTTTTATCATCCCACATTTGTACCTGAAATAACCCTCAAAACAGATTTTCAGCTGATGTTAATGTTATGTGTCTACCATAACTGAGAGATGTAGGGCTCAAACACACTCATGATGCTGAACACATCAGTTGAATATTTTAAGTCACTTTTTATCCATCCTTTAGTACTATTACTGATTCTCTAGTTGATCTCTCTGGTCTTTACGGAGGTATATTCACTGATACACACCATAATAAATGGTCTCCTGATTTATAAATAAATCATGCAATATATATTTATATGTGTTTTAAAATATTAATTATCTGGATAATTTTAAAGTATATTTTGAGTGATGGAAGAAATAGGGAAAATTGGAGCTGCGAGAGGGAGATGTAGAAATAGTATAAATACAGTATGCATGTACAAAACTTTCAAAAATGAGAGCAAAATGAGTAACGTTCTTGCTGTATTAGCTAGATGAACATTAAATATTCCTTTTATTTTACATACCAATCCCAGTTCCCCCTCCTCCTGCTCCCCTCACATTAACCCCACCCCAGCCCCATCCATTCTTCAGAGAAGTTGAGGCCTCCCATGGGGAGTCAACAAAGTCTGTCACTTGAGGCAGGACCAAGGCCCTCTCCAACCCCACACCCTCCTGTATCTACTGTATCTGGGCTGAGCAAAGTATCCCTCCATAGAGAATGGAGTCCAAAAATCCAGTTCATATACTAGGGATAAATCCTGCTCCCACTGCCAGTGACCACATAAACTACCCAAGCCACACACCTGTCACCCACGTACAGAGAACCTAGTTCCGTCCTATGCAGGTTCCCGAGCTGCCAGTCCAGAGTCAGTGACCTGCTATTAGCTGGGGTCAGCTCCACATAGAAGGCAGGAAACAAGGTGGACCCCAAGAGAGAAAGACATGGATCTCCCTGGGAAGGGGAAATAGAAAAGATCTCCTGAATAAATTGAGAGCATGGAGGGGAGGGGCAAAGGTGGGAGGGGAGTGGCGAGGAGATCATGAGTAATCAGGAAAGAAAGGTCTAGTTGGGGGAAGAATAGAGACAGAGAACAAGGAAAGAGATATCTTGATAGAAGGAGCCATTATGAAGTTAGTTAGAAATTTGACACTCAAAACTTCCTAGGTATCCACAAGGATGACCCCAGCTAAGAATCTAAGCAATAGTGGAGAGTGTGCATTAATCATTTTTACATTGAAATCTTTGATAATCAATGTAACAACATTGAGTTCTAATTTTCAGGACTTAGTAAGAGGTTTTCTGTGAAACACAAGTTAGGACCTGGTACAGGGGCTATTTAAAAAAGCTTTCATTTACTTGCTAGTTTTGGGAAATCCATATTTTGCTGTTCCCAAAGCACAAACCCATGCCTCGCCACATTGTACAAGCAACATTTTTACCCCAGCTGTTGATTTCTGCTTTCGAACCAGGGAATCAGTCTTGAACTGACATTTAGTTCATGTCTTTATCTCCTCAATAATCCTACATGTATAAACTTTTTTGTAGCTTCAGAGAAAAGTCATGGTGGCAAGGAGATTGTAGTTCATAGGACCATGTTAGGATTTATAGAGAAAAGCCACCTGAAAAGGAAAGGGCACTGAATTTCCAGGGATTTAGTAATTAAACACAAAGTCACAGTTAAGCTGATTATAGTTAACATTTTAGATTGAAGATCACAAGTTTTATAGAACTAGTTTAGAAAAATTTTATGTGACTCTCAAATATCTTTTAGTGTACAATATCATTTTTATAAGTTGAATTAATATCCTGAGGGCCAATATTATATCAAATAAAGAAAAACACAGTTTGATTTCATTGGTTTGCTTTCTGTGTGTTCTGATGCTATATCAGTTTAATACAAATACGTTTTGTCAAGATGAGAGAAACCATAATGTGCCTGGAAAGAAAAAACCCAAATGAGGAAGTTTCTTTCTCAGATTGACTTTTGGGCATCTATGTGGGGTAATTTCATAATTCATGCTTGAGATTGGGATATCAGAGTTCCCAATCCATTCTGTGCATTATTGTCCCTGGGAGAATGGGTCTAATAAATGCAAGAAACATGGATGATAAAGACAAGCTTTAAGCAACTATCCTCCAAGGTCTCTGTTACAGTTTCTACTGTTCAGTTCCTGTCTTCAGTTCCTGCCACTACTTCCCTCAGTAATGCATTGTGAGTCTTTGAATTATAACGCCAACAAGGCACTTTGGTCACTTTTTAAAACATTAACAGAACAGCAAACTAGAAAACAGGTAAAACGTAAGAGAGTACTTAGGGTATACTAGGAAGATACTTGGGAATTTAATGTAATTCTGGAATTGAATATTCATAGGTATAAATATGTCTTTCCAAGACACTGAATAAATGATGTCAATATGAAACTATGAACAATATATACTATATTATATTCCTAAATTTGAACAATACTAATTTTAGAGATGATACAGAAACTATATTACACACACACACACACACACACACACACATTTGTTGTTGAGATTTAGGATAAGTTTGTTTAGATATCCTTAACCCATAAAAACTGTTAGCTCTTATAAAACTTTATATGTTAATGGAAAAAAACCTTTTCTTACCTTTTGAAGATTATTATACATTTGGATATATAAAATTCATTTTTTATAGAGCGCCTGTCTCATACATTTATTTACTCTCTTTGTTTGATTTAAACTAGACTTTCAGTGACATGACGTTTAAACTTACAAAGAATTAAGGACATTTGGAGCTGCATGTTGTCTCACACAGGAAACCATGGATCCAAAGGATATTAGATTCACATTCTTTAGGTGAAGTTCTCAAAAATCTATTGTTAAAAACTAAATTTACATTTAAATATACTACTGCTGCAGCTATAGGTCAAATCCCAATTTAGCACTGTCAACAACAATTAAGCTTACAGATATACAGAAAGCTAATGTGATAGAATGACAACAGGAATAATACATGTCCCTTTGCATTTGATGTTGGTTAATACTTTCTGAAGAGACAGATAATTATACAATGCAGATTGAAGGCTTAGGAACTTGAAGGTTGCTAAATAGAAAGTTCTAAATTGAGTTTCCTAAGTTTGTGATGAGAACCCACTTTTGATTCCTAAGTGAACACAGACAGGAAAACAAAGACAGAAAGCTCAAAAAAGCAGAAAAAGTAAGTTATGGAAAATGAAGAGAAAGTGTCCCAAATACTATGAATTATAAGATTTCAGATTCATACATCCTGGGATATGAGAAGTATTAATATCATACCTCAATATGCCTTTCATGGTTTAGCATTGTTATTTTAAAAATTAATGAAACCTTGTCAGGTGTATTTTGTATTTTCTTCATACAAGAATAACTTATAAAAATACTTAATTAAGAGAGGGCAGGTTACCCTGCCCTGTGGGAAGCCCAAGGCCCTCTCGTCTCCATTCAGGCCTAGGAAGGTGTGGAGGGGAAAAGGGGAGGGGGAGTGGGGAAGCGGGAGGGAAATGGGAGGAGCGGAGGAGGTGGAAATTTTGAATGGTACTATTTATAATGCAATAATAAAAAAATTAAATGTGGAAAAAAAATAGAATAAAAAAATACTTAATTAAGGTCTTTTTCAAAAGTTTTGTTTAAAACATGTCATTTGAGTGATAGAGCACTTGATATGATTTTTGTATTGTTATATTATTATACATGATAGTTATTTTTAGTTGGCACAAAATGTTTACAATTGCTATGATAATATACAGACACAAAACAGACAGAACTAATTTTAATTATTTTCATTTCTTTTTTTATACAAGGTATTTTGTTAATAATTTTCCCTCTTCCGAAACTCCTACCTTATCATGCTAACCTAATTATATTTATGCAACTTAATGTTTCATTTCTCTCTCATTTTTTTTAGCAGTAAACCTAATAGGATAAAAATTTAAAAAAAAAGAAAGCAACAACAACAACATCCACCCTACACAGTTTATCTTGTCTTGAACAACTAGTCATGGGCATGAGACCTACCCTGGGATGTAGGATAATATACCCACTGACTCTCCAGTGAGAAAAAGAAAAGTCAAGAAACCAGACATTAAAATTCTAAATTACCCAATTAAAAATTGGAGTAATGATCTGAAAAGAGAATTCTCAACAGAGGAAGTTCAAATGACCAAAGATACTTACGGTCATGTTCAACTTCCTTAGCGATCAGGGAAATGCAAATCAAAACAACTTTGAGATACCATCTTACACCTGTTAGCATGGCTAAAACCAAAAACACCAATGATAGCCTATGCTGGAGAGGATGTGGTGTAAAAGGAACACTCATCCATTGCTGGTGGGAATGCAGACTTGTGCAACCACTTTGGAAATCAGTGTGGCGGTTTCTCAGGAAATTGGAAATCAACCTACCTCAAGATCCAGCAATACCACTCTTGGGAATATACCCAAGAGATGCCCAATCATACTACAAAAGCATTTGTGCAACTATGTTCATAGCAGCATTATTTGTAATAGCCAGAACCTGGAAACAACCTAGGTGCCCCTCAATGGAAGAATGGATCAAGAAATTGTGGAATATATACACATTAGAGTACTACTCAGCAGTAAAAAACAATGACATCTTGAATTTTGCATGCAAATGGATGGAAATAGGGGAGGGCCTTGGACTTCCCACAGGGCAGGGCACCATACCCTCTTTTAAGGAAGCAGGGGGAGGGAGGATGAGTGGGGGTCTGTAGGAGGGGACTAGGAGAAGAGGAGGAAATGTAATTTTTTTTGAATGGAAAAAAAATAAAAGAATATGGAAAAAAAGAAGAAAAGTGATTGTCTTCTTCCTAGTAGGATATAAATTCTGGTTTAGGGGTATCATTTTGTGCCTACTTTCTTTTCTTAATTATACTTTTGTATTGTTTAAGCTTAGGCAGATCTGGTGCATGTGTTTAAAAATCTTTGTTTTCATTGTTTTTTTTTAAATTTTGTTTCTTTCAATTAATATTAAGTTAAACCAATAAATTTATTTAAAATTTGAACTTAATTAAAACTTAGATTTAAAATCTGTCAAGTTTTAATGACTCCACATTATGCATAACTATTATCCCAAATATGAAAAAAATTACCCATTTACAGCCAAATTATTTTTGACAAATCACACTTGATCTGATGAGTTTAAAATATGAAGCATATTTTAATAATGATATACTGTTTTATAGAATAATCATTATTCATAAATTATTTTAAAGAAATATGTCATTCAAGTGTTGAACAGACAGGAAATAAAGAATTGTGTATGACAAATTTTAAACCATCAAATTTCTAGGTCTTTTGTAATGGAACGTATATTATTTCTCCAAACTTTGTATGTTGAGATACCATAATATAAATCACATCATTGCAGCGTAATATAATCACATGAATTATGATCATTTCTTCTTTTTGGACTAGCAAAGAACAAACCTTTCTTTTCCTACTGCAGAACATTTAGGGAAAATTAAACCTCTTAATACCAGGAAAAGAGACTTATCATTCAATTGGCTGGCACTCTAATTTTGGATTTTGCCTTCCTTAGGTTCAATTGTTGTTAAGCAAAATAATAAGAAGTGAAAATTGTATTTATTTATGTGCATGATTGCATACCCCTTAGTCCTGCCATGAGAAGACAGAGGTAAGAGGATGCCTGTGAGTTCAAGGTAGCTTGGTATATATAGAGAGTTCCAGGACAGTCAGGACTACAAACGACCCTATTCCAAAAAACAGGACCAAAAATGTTATTGTAATTTATAATATTCTAATTTCCTTATAGTCACAAAAAGTAAATATTAATATGTCAAGTGAGTATTTAATATAACTTATTGATATTATCATATCTTATAAGTTGTGTTATTCTACTTAGATTGAGCAATTGATATATAATATAAATCACATCCAAGAAAGATTTGGTTGTTCTCTTCAAATATATTTTCAAACATATAGTTTTTTATTCAAATCAAAATGAATCAGAAGTCTTATAAAACTTAAAGCATAGAAATATTAATGATTATTGGTTATATACCAGTAAATTACATGAATGTCAAAGTATTTTTCCCAATAATTAAATCATTGGTTAGGAAACCAAATGAGTATAAATAATTAATATTACTAAATATGTAAAAATTTATAAAGCTTTATCATTATCCTTTTGAAAAATATATATTTGAAGAAAAATGAGTAGGGATGATTCAAATATTGCCTCTTTAAAATTATTTGCTTAATGTTAATGTCCTTATCGTTCCTATATACTATATCAACCTGTACGATTGGTTTTTAAAATTAACTTTAAATCATTTATCAAACAGTATTTTAGTATTGCTGAATATATAAACATAAATTAAATAGTTTTATTTTTAATTTAAAACTTCATAGATATTTCAGTTTTGTCTGATATATTCAGTTTGGTTTTAAGGAGCAAGCAGAATCGAGCTTAATGTACTGAATATCCATAAGAATTATAAAATCTGACATTATTAGAAGTTGGAATTAGGATGTGTTTCAGATATTGAAATGTATTAATAATTGATTGAGGGACATTCTTTTCAGAGATGCACATGAAAAGGAAAATTAAATTCAAGAAACATTATTTTAATAAAGATTGAGGTTTGAAGAGGGAATGAAGATTTATAGATAACTTCACCAAATCTTTCGACACTGGGATGTTTTGATTTTTGAACTAAATATTAAAGGGAATGTTCCATCTTTGTTTCTGAATGTAAACTGCTTAAAACTTTTTAAACAAGTAAAAAGCTGAAAATGGAAAAAATGTGTTTAGATTTAAGAATTAATAGCAGCTATGAGAAATTTGACACAAAAGGGCAAAAACAGGGACATACAAAACAAAACAGACAGAACAGGATCAAATGTAACATACAGAAATCTGAGTTCTATTTGGTGAAAGAATCTGAGTTTTAGCAATCCCAAAGACATAAACTTAAAAGCACTCAGTCATTTGAAGTTTCTTTACAGTGTTTTATATCCAAGAGCTCAATAGGTTTCTCTAAGTTAATAAGGGGAAAATTTGCTATACACCTGGAAGACAAAGGGATAATATAACTGGATGCTCTATTTGTTCTTTGATAATTGTAGGCTGGTTTTCTTTGCTTTATGTCTGACAGCCCTTTATGAGTAAGTGCATATGATATTTGTCTTTCTAGATCTGAGGTACCTCATCAATACGGTGTTTTCTAGATCCATCCATTTGGCTGAAAATTTCAAGATGACATTTTTTTCGACTGTGTAGTACTCTATTGTGTAAATGTACATTTTCCTTATCCATTCATTGTTAAGGGGCATTAAGGTTGAGAAAAACATCACCCTTCACAATAGCCACAAATAGCATAAAATATCTTGGAGTAACTCTAACTGAACAAGTACAACAAGAATTTTAAATCTTTGCAGAAAGAAATTGAAGAAGACACCAGAAAACAGAAAGACCTCCCATGATCTTGGGTAGGTAGGATTAACATAGTAAAAATGGCAATCGTTCCAAGATTAATCTACAGATTCAATGCAATGCCCATTATATTCCCAGCAAAATTCTTCACAGACCTCAAAAGAACAGTACTCAACTTTGTATTGTATGGAAACGCAAAAAGGAAAAAAATCAGGATAGCCAAAACAATTCTGTACAAGAAAGGAACTTCTGGAGATATCATAATTCCTGACTTCGAACTCTACTACAGAGCTACAATACTGAAAACAGCATGGTGTTGGTGTAAAAATAGACAGGAGGAACAATGAACCCAAATCGAAGAGCCAGATAATAATCCACACACCTACAACCACTTAATTTTTAACAAAAAAGCAAAAAATATAAAATGGACAAAATATATTTAACAAATGGTGCTGTCATAACTGGATATGAACATGTAGAAGAATGAAAATAGATCCATGTCTATCACCATGTACAAAATTCAAGTCCAAATGGATCAAAGACCTCAACATAAAGCCAACCATACTGAACCTCATAGAAGAGAAACTGGGAAGTACACTTGAATGCATTGGCACAGGAGACCACTTTCTAAATCTAATGCCAGGCCCATTCTTATTCAGGCCTATTGCCAGTAATCACAGCTTCTGAGACACATGGTATTGCATTGTTTTGGGATCATTTGGAGTCCTGGCCTCCAGCTGCTCTTCCCTGCTAGAGATCTTTACTTTCCTTCTGATTTGAGTTACTGAAAGCTGTGCCTCACGAGCATGTGTTGCCTTGCCTTGAGAATCAGAGGATAAGGTTTTCAACTGTTGGCCCACCTGACTGTTGGGTATATAAGCCTCCATGGTGCTATTGAATAAAGGGCTTCTTACCAGTGACTAGAGGTCCCTGTCTCTGTCTGTCCCTCTGTCTGTCTGTCTGTGCTATCTCTGTGTGTCTTTGTGTGTTACAACCTCCAGCCCCTTGCCCGAAGCTTGCGAACTGTATGGTAGCGCATAGAGCGCAGAATGGCGGTTTTGCGCTGCAGCATTGTGTGCTTGTCATGTTCTGATACGCTGTGTAATGCTCTGAAGATAGAGTTGTGTATCCCTCCTCACTATATTCTGGCTCTTATATTCTTTCTCTTCTGCAGTTTATACTGAGATTCTGACCGAGTGGTGTTAGCAACCTGTTGAAACTACATACTAAACATTCATTTACTGAAGCATATTGAAAAGACAAAAATCTCTGCATTCACTTCTGATTACTGTATAAAGAAGATTGTCCTTTTCATAATATACTTTATTCAAAATTAGGAAGGTAACAGAAAGCAGAGTGGCACGTATGTGTATAAATATCTCTGTGTTAAAAAAGGAACATGTAATTAATATTGTAATTACCTGTTTGAGGTAAAAATACGCAAGTGTTGCTGTGTGGAGTTGTACTTAAATAAAGAAATTAATGCAAGATTGAGCCATTTCTCATCATAGGTAGCCACTGATATGACAAAAAAATACTTCTATCATATACCAAAATTTATTATATGAGCAGTTGTTTTGTTTCAACACATAGTATCGTTGGTCACATGGAATAAATGGTATACATTTGTAAAATACATTAACAATTATACAGAGTGATTAACTTGATTTAGTGAAGTCATGGAAGGCTAGTTGAACATTTGAAAATTCATTAATCTTATCTATTACTGAAACATGGTAAAAATGTCACTTGACCATGACAAAACATATTTGACAAAGTACAATGTCCTTTTATTATAACTACTTTCAGCGATGGTATTTTTTTGAAAAGGAGTTACACACAGTACCTCTATGTAGCCAAGGTTTGCCTGGATCTTAGGAGTATCCTGAGTGGAACTTACTCATTAAAGACTTACTTATGTATAATAGTAAGCACTTGAAGCTTCATTACTAACCTCAGAAATGAGGTACACATGTCTGCTCCTTCAACTTTGCTCCTTCAATGTAAAAGTCCTCAGTAATGTAATGGAAAAGGAAAAGGGTAGAAACACAAATGTATTGAGAACAAAAATATAAAACTGTCCACAGGTGAAATGATTGTTTACCTAAAAATAAACTAAAATCACCAGAATATCCTCATTCATAACTGAATGTAGTGGTTGGCAGGTGTGAAGTTAATACATACAAGCCAATAAAATTTCCTGTTCACCAGTAATGAAGAAATATAATGTGACATTAAATTTAAAAATACCATTCATCCTAATGCTAACAAAATGGTGTTGATATATAATGTGAAATATAGTCACATGTATGAAATCCTTTTGAAAACATAATATGTTAAATAATTGTGTGAATAGAGAGATTTTGTATTGTCTGTAAGGTGACTGAATACACTATAGGATGCAAATTTCCCTCTGTATCATCTGTTAAACCAGCATATCCCCCAAACATGGGTAAAGAAGTTTTCAAATAAACATATTTTCAAATTTAAATAAGACATGCAAAACTAATAATAGTCAAATAAATCTAAAACAAAAAACACCAAATGGGGGTATTGATAGTATCTGAATTTGAGACTTAAAAAATTCAAATGTCAGACAAACAAATGAATCAATATAGATCAAATCAAATCAAAGCAGAACAATGTTCAGTAATATAAATGAAAATATAAATGACTGATGGCTAAGATAGAATAAAGACATCAAAATTCCAAAGAGATTTTTCTTCCAATAAATAATACTAGGCTACTAGAATACTTGTACTCTTATATGAAATAACCAGTCTATATTCAGACACTTACACACCAATTTGAAAGTGAATCATTGGAATTAATGTGAAGTACATAAAACTCCTAGACTATAATACAAGAGAAAATTCAATTATGCTTGTGTGTGACAATCAGTGTTTAATTACAGCACAAAGTAATTGTATGTGAAAGAAAAGATATGCTGGACTTAAGTAATAAGAAATTTTTTTTGTTCTATAAAGGACGTTAACAAAAAGAGGGGAGAAGATACATTTGTATTCAAAAAGATAAATTTCATAGAAGACACCTAGAATAGGAAGAAATCTTTCACATAATATATGTTTGTACTAGCTGTTTTTCCCATTATTGTTTTAGCTGGACATAAACTTGGATATATCTGAAAAGAGAGCAACTTAATTGAGAAAATTCCTCAATAAGATTGCTTATAAGAAAACCTGAGGGGTAAATTATTTATTATTATTGATGTGGGAGAGATCGTCCCAGAGAGGGAAGTACCAGCCTGATCCAGTGGCTCTGAGTGGTATATGAAAATAGACAAGGTAAGCAATGGATAGCAAGTCAGGAAGAAATACTTTATGTCTTCTGTTCAAAATACTGCTTTTAGGGTCCTGCCTTAAGTTCCTTCTCTTGTTACCTTTAGCAAAGACTGTGACTCAGCATAGTAATTCAAATTAATCCTTTTCTCTTCTGACTGTTTTTGTTCATAGGGTTTTATCTCAGCAACTGAAGCCCTAAGTAAGACAATATAGAAACAAGGGGATCAAGCAATCAAGGAGCTTTTACAAACCTCTAACTCTCTCAATGGGTGTAAGTAGGAAGAAGGGGAAGAAGTGTAAATTTTTGAATGGAAAAATAAAAAAGTTTAAAAAAAATAAAATAACTAAAATCATATGTATGTGTTGAGCATCTGTAGAGTGTTTAAATTTACTTACTATATTTGTATTTTATGGAAAAGACAATTTCTGAATTGTTCAGTTGTACCTTATATATAAGATAGCTCACTCTATATCTATATATCATATTAGTGTACATAAACTTAATATTTGGTAATTATGTTTATGACATTATATTGAAATAGTCCTCAAAGTAATTACTTCAGTTATTTTGGCATTGTATTTTTAGTCTTTTTTTCTTTAAACAGTCTTTCTATATGACATCTAAGATTATGATGGTATGTCCTGCAAAGTTTTATCTTAAATGTAACAATCTCCTTTGTTTCACATAGTACGTTCACCTTAGCATTTACTGATTATGCATTAATACTTTCAAATCTAGGAATTATGTGTAAATTTATTTCTCGCCTCTAATTTGATAGAAACAGATAAGGATATATTTCAAAGAAGGCAGGTCAATCCCTTTTGTTCATTTGTAGTCTACTTGAAATTAATAGACTCAGTAAGTCATTTCTGAGAATATAATGCTCATCTGAGAAGATAAGTCTTTCATCATTCTATGAAACCATTTTGTGTTCCAAACTGAAGAAGTGCCACAAAATTTTAGGCACTGATTATCACAATGGTTATTGCATTGAAGTTGAAGAAACAATAAACAGAACTATAGTACTAGAATTTGGATAGAGGACATTTTGCTAAGAATCTGTTCTACTACTCTGATAAATCTCAGATATTTTTATTTTAGACTGTACTGCAGGGCTATCCAGGGTTAAAGAGGCTGACCAGCAATGTCATTTTAATCTTGAATTTGCACTCTATTGTCTCAGATTTCTAAGAAGTTGAAATTTTAAGTATTCTTATTTAAGTCATTTTGTTGTGATCATGAACCACTCTTTTAAAGCCATTTAATAGAGTAAGGTATGAATATAGCTCCCAGTGTAGCTTACAAAACATTACAGCAGCAACGTCAAAGTGCTACATGCTTCAGCCAACTTTTAACAGCACACCTGCAGTAAAGAACAAAGTCAACTTAATACACACATACTCAACAACTTCATGCTTGCTAGCCTGTGTTGAGCTAGTTTTCTCCTTTTTCATATTGTCCAAAATCACTAATGCTAGGAAATGGTGTTCTCCACAGTTTACTGGCACTTCTCACACTTTTTTTTTTTAACAACTAAGACAGTCCTACACAGACATACCAACATAGCAACCTCATCTAGATAAATCCTTAAGAAGATACTCTTCTGTAGGAGGCCACTCTGACAAGAGTCAACACGGGGTACCTGAGAGGGGGGCGTGAGGTAAAGGGAATGGCAGATTGAGAGAAATGGAGACAGAAAACACAGGAAAGAATGGGTGAGCTGAAAGAGAATACCAACTATCCTGAGTTTAGTCAAAACTTGTTTTTATATAGATTAAAGGTAGAAAGCAGAATAAAGAGCAATACAGTCAGCTAACAGTTTCCCTGCTCTGCTCTTGTGATGAGGCCCAATCAGGTGCATTATCTCTCACAAGAATTCAGGTAGCAGCGAGTAGCTCCTAACTCTAGATGTGCCATACACCAGGCAAAATGTTAATATTTAATGTGTTTTTTTCCTATTGGCTTACTCAGAAGTTTGTCACAGCACTCAAGGTTACAGGCAGAGCAGGCAAACTTGAACTCAAATAAGTTCTTTAAGTCAGAATTGACTCCAGATGGAAACTGAGTCACATGTGGGCTACCACACTCATCCAAGATAACTCTAAACTGTGTCAAACTTACAGATAAATTTAACCTGAATATTAAGTGTGCACAAGCACACCTGTTAGCTACACTCTTACTAATATTGCCTTGCCAGTTAAGTTTCAATATTTCAACAGTTGAAAGGACATTCAAGCAATAATAGACATGTATACCAACTACCATACAAACATGTTCCAATGATCATTATTGAAGATGGATGCTAAAAATAAATCCCATACTGTTAACTGAGTTTTTTTTCTGTCCTGCCCAGTTCCTGCAGTCATTAAGTCCCAAAGGAATCACACAGAGGTCTACATTAGTTATAAAACTGATTGGATCATTAGCTCAGGCCTCTTATTAACTCTTATAACTTATATTAGCCCATTATTCTAGTATATGTTAGCCACATGGCTCGGCACCTTTTTCAGCGAGGCAGTCACATCTTGCTTCTTCTGTGGCAGGCTCATAAATGCAAAGAGAGCTTCCTCCTTCCAAGAATTCTCCTTGTCTCATTGACCTGCCTCTTCTTCCTGTCTTGTTGTCATGCCTACATGTCCTGCCTGGCTACTGGCCAATCAGTATTTTTTTAAATACAATTGACAGAATACAGACCGTGGCCCCACACCATTCCGCCTCTCTTTTTTTTTTTTTAAAAAAAAAAAAACAAGAACATCCATAGAATGGTGCCAAATGTGTGGATGACTGTATCCACATAAAACCTGACAGAGCTTGGGAACTAATTCTAGACATAAAATAATAGAGTTCAACACGGCTTATTGATAGTAGCACTCTCTCGGGTGGGCTCTGCTAGCTAGAGGCAAGTGCTCTCATTTAAGAGAGGCTTCCTGACTCAGCTTTAGCTGTAAAACCTTGCAGCTCTTTTAAGAGGTTCTTCCACAAAACATTTAAATGGTGTTGATGAAAAACTGACCACATGCTTTTTGGTTTTCAGCCATAGCAGGAAAAAATGCCACGCTGTTTAAAAATGCCAGCTTTCTAGACTATCCTGCCAGGGTAAACTTTGACTCGTTCAGGCAGGTGGTCTGACTAAGGAGCAGTTGAGTATGGTTTGTGAGCACACTGCTGCAGCTTGCTTGCTGGCAGGGACCTTGAAATGTTGTAGAGTTGTGGCAATAAACATGCCTCCTGCCAGTACCTCAGCCATGAGGCTGGAATCTCAGAAAGCTAAGGAATAGGCTGGATCTAGCCTCTAAAGCCATGGCTTTAATTCTCCTCATATTGCTTAGCAAATTAAAGACTCACATGGTCAGAAAAAGAGAGATATATACAGTAAAGATAGATTCAAACACCAAAAATCTCTAAATGGTTTACTGTGGTTAAAAATTTTTATATTTATGTGGGAGAGTAAAGAAAGAGGTTAAAGTGCTCAAAATAAAAAAGAAAGAGAGTAGTTGGGTTTGGTGGTACACACCTTTAATCCCAACACTTGAGAGACAGAGGCAGACAGAACTCTGTGGATTCAAGATGTGGTAACACACACCTTTAATTCCAACACTTGGGAGGCAGAGGCAGGCAGATCTCTGTGAGTTCAAGGACAGCCTGGTTTACAGAGGGAGTTCCAGGACAGTCAAAGATATACAGAGAACCTGTTTTAAAAAGGCAAAAAATTAAAATTAAAAATAAAAGAGAGGTTAAAATAAAGCCACCTAAAGATGGAAAACACACAGAGAGTTGGGAAACTGTATGTTATTATGTTCTCTTTGAATTGTCTGAATGCTGGGGAAGGAGCAACAGCTGCCACAAGATATTTGTTTATTAATGCTTCTGAATTAATACAGATAGGTACTTTAAAAATACCTTGACTTCAAAATTGAAGTCAAAAGGTATGTTACTTTGGAGAAGAGTTTTGCTTTTGTTTTCACAGAAAATGAGAGGCTCTGGATTCATTCTGAGTTAAGAAAAATCAGATTTGATGAAGGAAGACCACCTCAGAAATCTCCGATATGAACAGATGGCCCAGATGTCAGAGTTCTACATCCAGAACAGATTCATGACTTCTGCCTGAGATGATCAGTGAGACAGGATACTCCAATCAGGATTTGATCATATTTCTAAATTTTCTTTAGGTTCCCATAATATTATCAGTGGCCCCAATCAGCCGGAAGTAGCCTGGAAAACTACGCCCACATTCCCAAAAAATGGACTATGGATATTTTCCTTTGTTTAAAAAAAAAAAGAGGGGGAAGTCGTGTGGCAGAATGGTTTGTATTCTGGCAATATTTTAAATAAACACTGATTGGCCAGTAGCCAGGCAGGAAGTATAGGTGGGAAAACAAGACAGGAAGTAGAGACACGTCAAGGAGAACAGGAGAATTCGGGAAAGGAGGAAGCCCATTCCTCTGCAATCATGGCCGAGACCACAGAAGAAGCAAGATGTGACTGCCCCACTGAATAAGGTACCGAGCCACATGGCTAACATAGACAGGAATAATGGGCTAATATACATTATATGCGTTAATACGAAGCATGAGCTAATGGGCCAATCAGTTTATAGTTAATAATACCTCTGTGTGATTTCTTTGGGACTTAATGACTGTGGGAACTGGGCAGGACAGAAACCCTGATAATACCACACTAGCTCAGAATTAAGTATAATAAAAGGTTATTTATTTAGGGATAGACTCACAGATCACAGTCCTCTGCTTTTGTGCGGAACAGCAACTGAATCCCACAGCTGGAAAAGAGGTAGGACTAGCATTTTACATCAGCATTTATAAGAAGCCACACCCAAGTGGGTGGGTAACTTAAAGGCTACTGGATAGAGGAATTCATACTGTACATTATTCTGCTCAAGTATACTCCTCTTGTATGTAACTTCTTTCAAATATGCCCAAATTATGAAAATTTTTCCCAACTCAAAGAATTGCAATTAAAATATGAACTCACAAATGGGTTAAATGGCAATGAGCCTAGAACTCTTAAGCTTCAGTCACTTTTCAAAAACTCTGCATTTTAGTACTGTTGCACAGTGATGCAGACTTGAGAGTCATGACCTATAAACACAGGATACTGCATACTCAAAAGAAAGACATATTAATGCATACATTCTCACTAAGTTGATTTCTTGCCTGGATATGTTCACCTGCTTTCTTTCTTATGCAGTCAAGTCCAAGACTGTTGTTTTCCATAGTGTACTGCTTCTTAATACAAAGACAAAAAATGTTTTAGTCTTTCTTGAGGCTGGTTGTGTGAAAGAAAGCAGTTATTATCAACAGAAGGGCTAAGAGTGAAGCAGAGAAAGTGTATGTATTCTTATCTATTAGTAGGGAAAGTAACCAAGAGTCAACTTATTTGATTTTAACTTTATACATAGTTTTTTAAAATATAAATTACCTATATTTGATGTGTGTGATAGGTTTGAACGTGTGTCTGTGAGTATTTTTGTGAGAGAGTGTGTGCATGTGTGTGCTTGTAAAACTGTGTGTGTGTGTGTGTGTGTGTGTGTGCGTGAGCATGAAGATGGGAGAAAAATAGGCATAGATTATCACATTTCATCTGGGTGATGCAGTGTCTTTCTTTTTCTTTCTGCTGATGCTCAATCTATTCATGTCAGATTGCCTGTGAGTTTCCCAGTGTTATCTCTGTCTCTGTCTCCTATAGAGCACAGATGTGTACTGCTGCTTTTGACATGGATTCTGGGATCAAAGTTCTACAGTTTTTACTGCTGAATCATCTTATTGGCCCCATGATTTTGTACATATAACTATCAGTTAACAATAACAAATGCACAGCTGTGTAGTGGCACAAGCCTTTAATCTTAGTATTTAGTAGGCAAAGGGAGGCATATATCTGAGTTCAAGACCAACATGGTCTACAAAGAAAGCTCCAGGATATGTAGAACTACACAGAGAAATGCTATCTCACAAAATTATAAATAACAGTAATAATAAAAATAAATTCTAAAAAAGATAATAATTGCAACACATTTTCTATATTGACTTTGTTGCATATACTCACATCACCGTGTTAGTGTATGCACAGCTTTTAGTTTTCTCTCGATATTTTGGAATGTAAAATGAAAAGTTCCATAAACAAAGATGAAAGGCAAATGATTAGCTTAGGAAAAATTCATTAAATGCATTTTAAAAATTTGTAAGTAGAATTTCTCAAACACACCCAGGTTACATTGCATTAAAGAATTTCCACTTTCTACTTTAAACCTTTGCATCCCGCACAAATATCTTTTCACATCTGTTCTACTATCCCTGACAATAACTTTTGAATAAATATTAAATTCATATATAATGATTAAAAACTGCACAAGTTTTAGTGTTTGATAAAACAAAAGAAAAATGTTTATAAAAAAAGACATTCATATATGTGTGATTTATGATCTTGAAAAATGGTATACTAGATCCATAGGAAGGTATAAATAAATATATTCTATGCACTAAATTTTAATGAAGAGTCCAATAGTTACTAACTTACAACTTTCAGTAATTGACTATGTATTAAATGTAAAAAAACTTAAGAGTAAATACTCCATAATATTATATGCTTTCACTTGAAGACTCAGTGTTGTTTTGTGCTACCAGACAAACAGAAAATCTACTTGTGTTCAGGATTCAGTATAATTTTTCAACAGAAGTTCTTTGAATAAGATAAAATAATTTGAATATAAAGATTATTTATGGACAAAATTACAGAGTATTATGTTGAGGCTTTTACAAGTGGATATTTTAAAGCTGTTACAAAATATTGATGCATTAAGATATATTCTTGCTCTCAGATGAGATGAAATTAACATTGTATGTGCAATATCAGTTATATTCTGTTTTTGCAGCTTCATTAGACATTATTATTTCTTTGACTAAATAAATTTAATCTATAATTAAGGTATTTATTCATATTGTATAATATTATTATACTTTTCCTTTATTTATGACGTAGATTAATGAAAATGCCACATTTAAGTTTTTCTTTTTTTTCCATACATTGTTTTGTTTTATTTTTTCCATTCAAAAACATAATTAAAGAAATAAAATTTTTACCTTTCTTCCCCTTCTCCCGGTCCCCTCCCACTACCTCCGCACCCCTCCTCCCTCCCCCTTCTTCTTTGAAAGAGGGCATGG
>PVIU01016038.1:0-46374 GCA_004026605.1 Ondatra zibethicus
AAAAAAAAAGTACATTTACACAATGGAGTACTACACAGCAGAAAAAAATAACGATGCCTTGAATTTTGCAGGCAAATGGATGGAGCTAGAAAACATCATTTTGAGTGAGGTAATCCAGACACAGAAAGACAATTATCACATGTACTCACTCATAGGTGGTTTTTAAACATAAAGCAAAGAAAACCAGCCCACAAATCACAATCCCAGAGAACCTAGACAACATTGAGGACCCTAAGAGAAACATACATGGATCTAATCTACATGGGAAGTAGAAAAAGACAAGATCTCCTGAGTAAATTGGGAGCATAGGGACCTTGGGAGAGGTTTGAAGGGGGAGGGGAGAGGCAGGGAGGGGAGCAGAAAAAAATGTAGAACTCAATAAAAATCAATAAAAAAAAAAAAGAATTCTAGTCCTGGACAGCCCCGGGCTGGGAAATTGCTGGTTGTAAGAGTGTATATACTGGAAGCATTTGCAGCAGAAAAATAAAGAGACATGCTGAGGAAAAAATGTGTGAGTTTATCTCCCCCCCCTCAGATCTTCTTAGTTAATTTCCTTTGCTGGCTGTAGTGCCTTAGCTGGGCCTTGAAGGAGTCTGAGACCCCAATTAATGTGCATCTCTATCAGAGTCAAGGGTTCACCCCATCCCATGTTTTCTGTATATGTGTCTTCATTCCTCATTACTCTAGCCTGGTCAATCCCAAAGTCATGCAGGTCATGGCACAGCTTCTTCAGGGATCTTGGTCGATCCCATGTTCCTGAAAGTCAAGAACAGCTTGGTGCTTGGGCACCTAGTACGCAGGCAGCCTCGTAAAGGCCTTGGATGGGGAGGGACCAGGTTCTGGCAGGGCCACTTCATTGGGAAGTGGTGGAGCAGGGTGAGGTGATATGAGATGTGGTACTAGGTTCCTGTTATAGGAGGCTGAGAAAGGTTAAGGTCAGGGTTAGGTTAGCTTCAGTCAAGGGCTCAAGTAGCCTGGGCTGTGATGGATGGAGTATGCTGTGCTGGCCACTGTCCCTTATACTGGACACTGATGCGGAACGTTGGAAGAGAACATTACAGCTCCAGCCCTGAGTCAGAACGAGCTCTACTCCACCTCCCTAGGTACCACCGACCTTGCCCCTTGGTCTCTTCATCTGAAAAGCAGGAGCGATGAGACTGGCTACCTCATTCTTGCCACTGCTGCAGAGTGAAGAAAGTGGTGTGACTTTGCCTAGGATAGAATCCGGAACATGGCACTGGATACATTTATATTGGTATTGGTGTATCATCCTCATGTCACAGAGCCTTGATGAGAGAGCTCAGAGAGATGACCATCAAGCCTGAGGACACAGATCAGGCAGGTGGCAGAGCTGGGAATGGATCCCGGGACAACATGCTTGCTCTTGGCCCCTTCCCCAGGCTGCCTGTGTGTGTCCAGTGCAACTCCCGAAAGGGTGGATGGCCGAAGGCAGCTGGGATACAGAGGCAACTTCATTGCTGAAAACTCAGTTCTGCTCTTATCCCACAGACATGCCCAGGGCACCTTCCAAAGTCTAAGCAGTATATCCTTGGTAGATGCAGATGAAGTGTGCATTGGAGCAGCAGGGAGCCATGTCTCAAGAGTGTCTGCTTCCCAGTGAGACAGTTGATTCCTGAGTACCACTTGGGCTGGGTTGGGGTGGAAATGAGCTCAGGAAGGGTGAATGAGCATGGGAAGGGCTAAGAAAAGAGGGAGAGAGGAGAAAGGAGAAGGGGAAGAGCAAGAAGAGGAGTGGGGGGAGAGAAGGGGGAAAAGAGAGAAAGAGAGAGAGAGAAAGAGAGAGAGAGAATACCCCACTACCTAGTAAATAATAGCACTGTTGGGATTTTTATGTCCAGCCTTCAGTGCTCTGGTACACACTGGGCATGTCCGTGGAGACCAACCACAGTTCCTGTGATCTTGAACTTCCCCAAGCTCCTGCTGAACCTGCCCAGAGGTGATGAACCCTGGGGAAATTTCCACTTGAGTTTTTATTTCCCTTCAGTCATACAAAGAAACAGAAAGTATCTGAGAGACGGGGCCACAGGCTAAAACCTTGGTCTTCAAGCTCAAGAGGGAGCCCGCTGGAGCCCAGAGCACTTGGTTCAGGAACAAGATCTCCAGGCCAGGAATCTCTGGCCCCTGAACTCAAGCCTGCTCTGCCTCAGAGCCTCGTTTCCCAGGCTCACCAGGGCAGTGTGGTCTAAGAGAGAGAGACATCAGCAGGAATTCAGCTTCCCCATCACAAGACCCGAAAATTAGACCATATAGATGCTCTGGAGGCAGCCCCAGATGGGAGCCTAAGGGTCTCGGTTAGGGGGGTGTGTGTGACACTATCTCAATGGGGGCTGTGATAACAAGGCCCAGGGTTCTTTTCTCAGAAATGTGAGGAATTTCTCATGGTAGAGTCACAGACCACAGACCCTAGGGAAGGTGCTGAGGAGGAAGGACAGGGTCCCTGTGACTCCTGTTGGCTTGACTCCTGGTCCTTCACTTACCTCTAGCTTGGCTTCACCAAAAGGCATAGCCCTCATCATGTGCTGAGGCGTGATCCCGCTGACTCTGGTCCTATAATCGGTGATCTCGCCCTCTGGCCGGATGTATTTGTCATACAGAATTGTGCCATAGAGGTTCACGATGCTGCAGCGGGCAAGGCCACTCACCTTTAGGGGCCCTACCCCCACCATCTCGCAGTCCATGGCCACCACCTCTAGGCTGCCTGCCATGTTCCTTGGCGACCCTCAGAAAGTCCTGGAGGATGGGGGATGGGTGACGACCAGGGTGTCATTCAAGTATCCACAAGCCCTCCAGGCATACTGGGCCACCACCCTGCCAGACTACACCCTCAGGCCTACCCTTTGTCTCCAATGCCACCTAGCAACAGGGGATGCTGGCCTCTTATCACCCTTCAGCTTCTCTGTGCTTAGGTCCCAGACCCTGCTGGTCCTGTCTGGCTGTCCCACCAACAAGTAGCCCCCTCCCTTTGCTTCCCAGGCTGGGCTGCTGTGTGGAGCCTGCTCTCACCTGTCTGCTCCTGTGCCCGCC
Organism: Ondatra zibethicus; assembly: GCA_004026605.1. NCBI lineage: Eukaryota > Metazoa > Chordata > Mammalia > Rodentia > Cricetidae > Ondatra > Ondatra zibethicus. Next base: position 3,046 of record PVIU01016038.1, read on the forward strand.
CGGGTTCTCTTCTGCCTTTCTGTTGTCACCGCTCAGTAACTGCAGTTACTTTGGGAAATGACTCATCTCTAACTTGAGCCTGTTTTAGTTTCAGTTTCTGCTTTGTTATCAAAGGAAGTCGGGGAAGGGGGCAGGCCGTGTAGGCTGGGCTGCTCCCTCTCCTCAGGCTACCAGGTGGGGGGCCAGCCAGCACACTAAGTCAAGGGCTGGCTGCCTCAGGGTATCCCTCCTCTGGCCCTGCCCTCCTCCCTTTCAGATGACGTGTCAGTGTCTGACGTGGATGCAGTGGATTGCAACATCTTTGCTTTTTCACCCTCCACCCAGAGAATAAACATCCCTGGGATGGGAGCCCGAGGAATGTCCTACAACTTCTGGCATCTGCTGTCAGTGGGATAACCTGTGAGGTCTTCTGAGGGCAGAGCAAGCCAGTTCTGAAACAGTGGGCTATTAACTGGGCAGGGCAGGAGAGTGGTTGGATAGGAGGGGGCAGGTCCCTGGCTTCTGTCCCAGTCAAGGCAATGGAGGCTGTGGGCGTGGCAGGGCTGGGTGGGTGGGGGACAACCATTGGTGGCTTCTACCAGTTCAGTAATGCCTCAGTGGGCCCAGTCTTTACCTGGGATAGTCTGACAAACAAAGGCAGACCTTGAGAAGGCCTCAAGCCGGGCTATAGACTCCCTGACTGGAACTTAGAATTCTTAAGAGTGGTACCTATTATTAGGTCCAAAGAGAGAAATCGAGAAGCCCCAAAAGGGGGCAGGCTCATTGACTTTGTGCACAGCGACAGCCTAGGCTCAGCTCAAGCTGGACTATAGGATTTCTGGTGTATAGATCAAAGTTCACACGCAGAATTCCTCAGAAACCTGTTAGGTTTCTGCCTGCCAGAACACACCCGGGGTCACATAGCACAGCCTGTGACTGCGGCTACATACCCAGACTCCTTCCGTACCTATTCACACGTACCTGCCATGCATCGCAGCATTTTAAAGACCATGCCAGCCTTCTGGCCTTTCTTCCCTCCCCCACCTCTCCTAGGTTAGTTCCCAGGCTGTCCCAGCTCCCCCCTCCCCCAATTCTCCTGCTCTCTTCTCTCATTTCTCCCTCCTGTTTTCTCTGCTCCTAAGAGATGGCCCTGGCCATGGCCCGTCTGCTTTTTCTTCTTCTTCTCTTCTCTGGATGCTTCTGGATGCCTCTGGCTGTTTGTTCTCTCATAGCTACAATAAAAAGTCCTCAGTCATGGAGCCATCGCTCCATCGGCTTCTTTACCGAGCTCTCTGTTCGTACCTGTCACGAAGGGAATGCCCAGTATTCTTTTGATAAACAAACGAGGTACACCTGGATCAAAACCAGACTGGGCTTTCTGAAAGGAGCGCTCTTGCACTGTGCGCTGGGGCGAGAGTCCAACAATGAGAGAGGCCTGGCTGCCTCCCTGCCCAAATCTACATACAGTAACAGGCCCTCAGCCTGATACTACACCACGAAGATTTGTGGTTTGGAAAGGAACTTGCCCAGATCTGTGGTTTCTTTGCCAAAACTAGATGTCCGACTTTAACAGACTTCAAAAATCAAATGCTGGAGTTGAGAGTGTAGTTCAGTATAGCAGAGTGTTTGCTTAGCACGCAAGAGGCCCCAGGTTCAATGTTCAGCATTAGCCAGGTGTAGTGGTATATAGCATGTAATCCCAACACGTGGCAGATTGGGGTAGGGAGATCAGGAATTCAAAGTCATCCTCAGTTACAGAGCAAGTTCAAGACCAATCTGGACCCTGTCTTAAAACAAATCTCCCATGTGATGTCCATCCATCTGTCCCACTGCCCCTTCCAGTCTCTTCCGTACCCTCTGAATCATGGCCTCTTCTAGTTTAAACCTGAGCTCTGGGGCTTTGTGTGGCCACTCTTCCCAGGCCCACAGGTCTCACATGCCTCCTTCAGATGACATCAACTATCTCCCCAGCGTCAGGACCAGTGATTTGACTCTATTGTTGGCTCAGCTTTCCTAACACTGCGACCCTTTAATGCAATTCCTCATGTTGTGGTGACCCCCAAACAAAATATTTTTGTCACTACTTCATAACTGTAATTTTGCTACTGTTAGGAACTGTAATGTAAATAGCTGATAAGCCAGTTATCTGTGACTCCCGTGAAAGGGTCATTTGACCCCAAAAGGGGTCATGACCCACAGGCTGAGAAACATTGGGCTGGTGGAACCACTCTAGGTGGGAGTCCCGTGGCAGGAATATGAGGGTACTTTTCTGCATGTTCATATCTCAGGGTGTGGCATTTGCTGCCCTTTCAAAAATCGCTTTTTGGGAAAACAGTGTCTACTACTTCCTCTGTGAAAGGCCCCAACAAGCCAAAGAACAATTCCACCAAGGTACAGCTTGGGGAAACCGATGAATTCACGGGGCTTACTTAGGGAGCAAGAGCGAGAGGCTACTCACAGGAGCCTGGGAGGATGTCAAAACACATTGGTTAAGGCTTCACCCTGTACAGACGATGGTTTCCCTGTCGCTGCATTACTGGAGCTTCAAGTCTTCCCCAGCTCACATTACTTTACTGCTGCCCGAGACCCCAGGCCCCATGTGATTAGGGCATAAGTGCATACTGATGGTCGGGGGAGCAGCTGAAATCTAGACCCTCCCCAAGGGAGTATCAATCGTCAAGAAGCCTAACCGTAAGCAGGTGCAGCTCATATCTTTTGCTTAAGGAACAGGGCTTCATACCACCTACCTGCTCAACATTCCGGAGAGCTACTTTCTCACAGTGAGTCACAAAGAGGCGGAAGGAAAGTGAGGGCACACAACACACATGGCATCTTCACGAACGGATTAATACGGTCTCTTGGGAGTCCTAGGCCTTCATGAATTGTATTTGCCATTGTACACGAGGGCTTAGAGTGGTTTCACTGTGTGAGCGAGCCCTCTCCCCCCCTCCTGTCTTGCCGTGGGGTCCTTTCCAGGTGTGCTTCCACTATCATGTCACCCACCACAGGGCCATCAGCAGAGCCCTGCACCCCAAGTCTTTAAATCTTCATCAAGTCCCAGCCTCAGGTCTTTTGTTACATACTACAAAAACAGACTAAGACAATTGATCGCATCAGAAGCAACCTGCCCTAGAGGCAACCCGCCCTAACTAGCTCAACTGTCTTGAATGGAGGCGGAGGCAAGAGGACCGCCACAAGCCCCAAGTCCACCTCGGTCATTCGGTGAGACCCTTCTTCAATTCAACTGGAGCTCTTGTGAGCTGTCGTTGGGAATATAAACGCTGCAGCTGCTGCGGAAGAGTGAGCTGCCCACACAACTAAACAGAATTATCACATGACCCAGCAGTTCCCTTACTGGGAATCTATCCAAATATTTGAAAGCGGGATATGAGTGATATCTGTATGTCATGCTTATAGCTGCTTTATTCGCACTGGCCAAGGGGGGAATGACTGTGCAAATGTGCAAGGCCAGGTGGACTTATATTATACACACACAAAGGAATCTTACTCCCAAAGGGCGAAGTCCAGCAGGAATGGCAACATGTGCTTACAGTGCCAGCACTGACTGCATGGGCTGAGGCTGGAGGATTGCCTGAGTTCCGTAAGGAGTCATAGGCAGAGTACATGGGCTCTATCATGAGATCCTTTTTTTCTTTTCTTTTTTTTGTTTTTGTTTTTTGAGAAGGGGTTTCTCTGTAGCTTTTGGAGCCTGTCCTGGAACTAGCTCTTGTAGCCCAGGCTGGCCTCAAACTCAGAGTGATCCGCCTGCCTCTGCCTCCCAAGTGCTGGGATTAAAGGCGTGGGCCACCACCGCCCGGCTTCAGGAGATCCTTTTTCAACAGCAAACAAAAATCCCCCAATTTTTAATGTGAGAACATAGCTTTGGGGAGAGATCAAATTAGATCATGTGCTGTGTAACAGGGCAACTCCAAAAGGAAGCCGGAAACTGCTTTAGATCTAACATGTACCCTCCTGAAAGATGCCACCTTAAGACCAGCACCCAGCAAAACTCGGTGCTCTAGCCCTCCCCGCTTCAGCCCAGCTAGACTCTCAGAGAGGACCACTTCAGCCACTTGTCCAATCGAGCTTTATTCCCGCATTCATGATGCAACGCGAGCAAGGTTTCTCCCAGTACACAGGCTATCCATCCCACCACCCTTCAACCCGCAAATGAAGCCATCAAGATTCACCCAGCAGCGAGGCTGGCACAAGTTGCTGCTTTTTAAGGAAACCAGAGCTTGCCCCTGGTGCCAGGCCAGAAGTGGTGATGATTCGGCCAGCTCCCTCTTCCCCTGGCAGGGAGGAGCCGGCAAGCAAACAATCCATGACTAAAGTTTTATGCCATCAGGGCCTTGGCTGACAGCAGTCAAGTGTGGTCTCAGTAGTGTCCCTTCCTTTCTGACCCTGTCTGGGTCACTGTTGTCACTTCCCCAAATACCACAGCGGGCAGGATGCTGATAAGAAGCCAAAAGCTGGTAGCAAGACTGCAGACAACTCTGAACTCTCCTGTAGTGCCCTGGCTCCCTCACCTGCTAGAAAAGCCAAGCCAGAATGCTGCCTGGGCCACAGCAGCTGGGAAGGCAGGCAGTGGCTGGAATAGAGACCATTCTCTTTCATCACAAGGATGCACACAAAGCACCTCAATACCCACGAGGTAGGTTCTATCGCTCTCCCCCACTTTACAGGGGGCAAACAGGCTCAACAGGGACGCCACAGGCTTGCCTAATGAGGCTTTGTCAGGGAACAGTGTGATCTGAACTGTTGCTGATTAGTCCCCTAAAGTTACCCTTAGGACATAGGGCATCTAAGAAAGTAAGGGACAGGGAACAGGTGTCTTCTCTAAAAGGCTTTCTTAACTATTTAAGTTACTGTGATCCTGAACGTATTTGTAGAGGAGAGGTGGCAACAGCAGCGGAACTTCACCCTGCCAGAGTGGGAGAGGGAGCTCCAGGACACCCACAGCACCCAGCACCCCCAGGGAGACGCTTTATCCCAGAGCAGCAGAGCAGTGAGCCCAGAAGACTTGGCTCAGGGAGCCAGGGACAGCCTTGGACAGTCCTGTGACACTTTCCCTGTACCTCCTGGACACTGCAAAACCACAGGAATTAAAGAAAAGTATCCCTTAGATACAGGTGCTGTGAACCCGCATGTGGACAGGTGAGTGCCCTGACCCCATCTACCAGGTGTGCCTAGAGAGACCACTCCCGGCTTCCTGCCCCACCCGCCACTCGCAGGCTCCGCCCTCTCACTCCCTGCCAGCCTGGGCCCCCCTTAAGTCTCCACTGGGGCCCTGGGCCAGCTCATCGGGCCAGTACTGGTCCTCCATGTATTGCTCCACATCAGTGCTGCTGTCGGGTGCCCTGTCCTCGGGATGGGCCTTGGCACTGTCAGCCTCTTGCTGTTCCCACTGCACCTCTACCAGCTTGTAGAGCTCCATGGCTGTCATGGCATCTTCCACAGACGAGTGTCCCTGATGACCTACCTGTGGACAGGAGCAAAAGACATCACTAGGTGGTGAAATGGGCCTGACCATCAACTCAGAAGCAAAGCTGGCTTCTAAGGGTCAAGAGCACATATCCCAGGATGGAGGCAATTATGATTTAGAAACGAAATATATCCCAAAGGCTCCTGTGTTGTGGGCTTGTTCCCCAGCTGACAGTTCTATTCTGAAAGATATTAGAAACTCTGAGGTGGGTCTTGGCTTAAGGAAACAGATCACCAGAGAATGACCTAGAATGACCTTGGGAGTACTGTCTCTATTCCTCTGTTTCCTAGTTACTGTGGGGTATATAATTGCACATGCTCCCACGAGGTTCTGCCTTAGCACGTGGACCCGGGTAAACCATGAACCAAAATAACCCTCCCTTTATGTTGGGGCTGGAAAGAATGCACAGTGGCTATAAGAACACTGGCTGCTCGTCCCTAGAACTGAGGCTCAATTCCTAGCACCTATATGGCAGCTCAGAACTGTCTATAACTCCAGCCCCAGAGGATCTGATGCCCTTTTCTAGCCCTCAAAAGCATGCCAACGCGTGTGGGGCATATAGAGTTACATGCAGGCCAAACACCAATACACACTAAAAAAAAATTCCTGCTCATTAAGTTAGAAGATGGATATCAAAACACAACAGAGTCACAGGCCCCTTGATCTAAGTGTGAGTCAGAACACATCCTATGGGGATACAGGATATAGCTAGGAGTCGGGTGGGCTAAGACCTAAAGAGACGAGCTTAGAAAAATCTATCACTAGGGAATTCACACAGGAAAGGAAATGGCTACACCAGTGTGGCTTGAATGTAAGCGACAGTCCACAGCCCTATCCCCAGTTTAACAGCTATGACAGTCAGATGAGCCTCCCCCTCTCCCAAGAGATTCGGCACCACATACCTGGATCTTCTTGTGAAGCAGGTGCAGGGCCAGGTCCTTAAGAGAGACCCGAGCTCGAGTGTGGGAGCCGGGATGACTGAGCAGGTTTGGGACGTAAGTGGTATCCCGGGTCTGGCTCCGAGGATGAACGTACTTGAGGGCCTGGAAGTCATTGTGCAGCGCGTGCCCCACCACCACCTTGCCCTTCAAGAGCTTAAGGATCTGTGAGGAGAGGAGGAAGGCAGGCCCTTGTCAGGAAGGAGACACACCTGAGCTCCTGTGGCACTGGGCATGAACCGCTCTACAGGGAGGCAGCAGTGGGGGAGGGGAGAGTCTAGGCGCCCCAGTCGACCAGACCGTGATGCCCCAAGTTTGGATACCAATGCATCTCAGCACCTGCAAAAGGGATACTATCTCGGCATTCCAGGGGACAGCTGTGAGGGTCAAAGGAAGCCATGGACGTGAGCCAGCCTTCAAGTCGAGAGCTCCCAGCGGCTTCCACTGGCACAGGCGCTTCTTGGCTGCAAGGCCTTCTCAGCCCCTCAGGTCTCAGCTCATCAGCCTTCCTGGGAGGGGCTCTCATGATGCTCATCTGCCTAGGAGCCCTGGTCCTCCTTTTAAGCTATCCACACTTCCTAAGTATGGATCTGGCTTTTACAGTTAGCTCTTGGGATGATCTAGTTGCGCCCCCTCCCCCCTTGCAGTTAGCTCCATTTCTTGACCAGTGCTGCTCACCTGGAGCACAGCATTTACTGATTTGCTTTTGTTTGTTGGGCCAGTCCTTTTGAGACAAGGCTCTCACTCTGCAGTCCAAGCTACAACATCAACCCTCCTACCTCAGCCTCCCAGCCAACTTATTTTAGGAACAATAAAGACCTATTGAATGAAACCAACAGAACCGTGCCCGGCACTGGTGGATACACAGTTAAGTAGAAGCCCTTGTTCCTTGCTCCTGTGGGCACTGGCCCCTCCTCCATACCCTCTAAACCTGCTCTGCAGCTGTTTGGGCACATCCTGTTCCTCCCTGCCCAGCACCTTCCTCACATCCAGGGAAACAGGGCTAAAGGCTGCTAACTCCTGTCATAAGCTGTTGGCCTTCCACAGCCCACCCCTGTCAGCATGGGACCCAGTTTTTGTGGCAGATGAGTAAGGTACATTTAGGTTTTTGGTTGGGATCACCCCCAGTCTCATCAAGTGGGACCCCCTATTCCCCAAGTGGATCTGGGGGTCACCACCAACTACAAACATGGATGACGGGGATCAGAGTTGGAGGGCTCACACAGACTTACGTTCCAACTGCTTCTATTCATGATCAAGTCTTTCCAAAGCACTGCTTAGGGTATCAAGGAACGTATCTAACTTAGGGTTTCTATTGCTGTGACAAAACACCACAAGCATAAACAACTTGGGAAGGAAAGGGTTTATCTCATCTTTCAGCTCCATACCGCAGTCCATCACTGAGCGAGGTTAGCTCCTTGCAGTTAGCTCCATTTCTTGACCAGTGCTGCTCACCTGGAGCACAGCATTTACTGATTTGCTTTTGTTTGTTGGGCCAGTCTTTTTGAGACAAGGCTCTCACTCTGCAGTCCAAGCTACAACATCAACCCTCCTACCTCAGCCTCCCAGCCAACTTATTTTAGGAACAATAAAGACCTATTGAATGAAACCAACAGAACCGTGCCCGGCACTGGTGGATACACAGTTAAGTAGAAGCCCTTGTTCCAGTAGGACCCTGGAGGCAGGAGCTGCTGCAGAGGCCATGGAGGCGTGCTGCTTACTGGCTTGCTCAGCTTGCTTTCTTATACACCCAGGACCACAAGCCCAGGGGTATCACTGCCCACAGTGGGCTGGACCCTCCCACAGCAATCATCAATCAAGAAAATGTAGCACAGGCTTGCTCACAGGCCAATCTGGTGGGGGCATTATCTCAAAATCAGTTCATGCTTCCCAAATGACTTTGCTTAAGTCAAGCTGACAAAAGGAGTGGGCACACTGTGACAAAGGTCACAAGATGAGGTTTATTGGTATTTCCAGAACTGTCCTAATCCCAATAAAAAGTAGTTCTGTTCTAATGCACATTTTGAAAATGTATTTGTTCTAATACAACTATGACAGGGTACAACTTGAGGGTGTGAATTTCACCTTTGTTTCTGCACAATTTTACCCCTGAAGAAACACTACATGACTGCAGAAAGCTGCTGCCGGCCCAGTAGAACCAAGAGCACAGAGCACTGCAGATCTCAAGCATCTGCCAGCAATTGTCTGTTTGCCTGGGGCTGAGCCACAGAAGTCTAAGTGTCAGACTCAGGACCTCCACCACTTCCCACAGCCCCAGCATCCTCCTGCCCTTGCTACCACAAGCAAGCTTCAGGCCTTTCCTAGTCACGGGTCTCATTACTGGTGTCCCTTGCATTTCCTAACCATAGGCAAAACTGTAGTGCCATTTTAAGTAGGTCTCTCTTTGTTTCTGTGGCAGCACCAAGTCTTTTGAGTGTTGTGCCTTATAAATATATCTTTAATACATTATACATTAATATCATACATCAATATATGTATTATTTATAATATATTTGTACATAAGTACACCAGCTATTAATATAATACTTATTATATAATTAATGTTTATTATATAATATATAATATCATGTAATAATTATATTGCATATTATTATATAAAACATGATACTCTTTTAATAAAAAGAATTTTATTATATTTAATAAATATAATCCTTATAAACACACACACACTTAAATTCAGTATCGTGCCTGACTAGCATTTCCATGGCATAGGACAGTATGGAGGGCCTGGGGTCAATATACAGATGAGCAAGGGAGCAGTGTCATGAAGACAGGGACTGCAACCTTTGATACTAATTTTACCAATACTAGGCATGGTTCTGTTGATTAATTAACCCCATGGCTTATTTATGGGGCAAGCTTGCTTAGCATAAAGTTTTTTGTTTTTTTTCAAGACAGGATTTCTCTGTGTAGCCCTAGCTGTCCTAGAAGTTGCTTTGTAGACCAAGCTGGCCTCGAACTCACAGAGACCAGCCTGCCTTTGCCTCCCTAGGGCTGGGATTAAAGGCGTGTGTCGCCACACCCATCTTAGCTCTGATTTTTAGACAACCATATCAGAGCCCTAGAGGTGTATGGGAACAGTCTTCATAAAAGACCCTGAGGCAAGGATCCTAGTCTACTTACAAGGCTTTAACGTTTCCTGAGGTCACATGCCTTTGCAGATTCCTAGTATATTAGTGGGATCCCCCGACTAGTAATCATTTTTCCAAGCACTGAGAAACCATAAGGAGATGGGCAAGAACAGCGGCCCATTGAATGTGACCGGACTGTAGGCAAATTTTACGGCCTCCAAACATTTTGTGAGTTGTTGTGCCCTTCCCTTTCCCAAAGCCTTTCTACCAGCAGCCTCCTGCCTAGCCTGGCAGCCCTGCAGAGGCAGCACCTGCATTTTAATAACCCAGTCTCTGGAAAAGGAACTGCGGGTTTGCTGAAGCGACTTCTCAAGGCCCCACACTCCCTGGTGGTGACTTAAATCAGGGCTTCTCTCCCCAACCTGTCATTCTGGTCGAACAAGACCCAGAGTCCTTACCTCTTTCTGGGCCACCTGGAAGGGGATGGCCTTGCGCATGTGCTGGCGGGTGATGCCGCTCCAGCGGGTACGGTAGTCCACAATGGGCATCTCAGGCCGGACGTACTTGTCGTAGAGAACATCACCGTTGTAACTCACCACTGAGCAGCGGGCCAGCTCACTCACACGCCCATGGGGGCCTGTCCCCACCATCTCACAGTCAATGGCGACACACTTGCTGGGCCCAGGCCCTGGGGCTTCTCTGGGAACAGGCCTTTTGCTGCATGAGCCACCACCACCAGACCTGGCCTTGGGACGCTGCCTTCTGCTGCCCAAAGCCTCTGTGTCTGCTGGTGTCTGTGATGGGGAGGGCAGATGGCAGGATCCTGGACTTGGGGCCATGCCTGCCAGCTCCTGCTCCTGTAGCAAGGCTTTGTGGGCCATGAACCGCTGGTGCTGCCGGCTTCTCCTCTTGTGTCTTTTCCGAACCACATCCTTGGTATTCAGGCCGGTGAGGGACGGACACTGAGCAGACTCAGGGGCTTCTCCCAGCACCATGCCAGGCAGCTCACAGCAGAGGCAAGAGGAGCCCTGGAGGCTATCTTCCAACGGGGCAGTGCGCTGGAGAGAGATCAAAGAGGAAGAGGGGCTGGGAGGGGGACGCCAGGCCACACTGCCTCTTATCTTGTGGTATTTGCAGCTCAAGCACCTGATGGAAACTCAGACACCTTTACTAAGAACTGCACGTGAACACCGCACATGCCATACATGCCTTCTGCAAATGCCACGTGCTGTCATTCCACCTCCTACTGGCGTCACAAAGTAGTTGCCCTTATTTTGCAGAAGAGAGATGAGGCCCAGGAGCTGAGGAACTTGGTTAAAGGCTGATAGGAATCCAGAGTCCACGCTGAAGCTCTCCTCTAAAAGCGGTAGTTTACCAGACTGTTAGGATTGGCTACAGGAAAGCAAAGGTTACAGCGACAGATTCCAGCTAACGTCACTCATCTGAAATCCCCAAAGCTGAAATTTGCAGAGCAAGGTTTAACTTAGGTCTTTATAAACTGCTGTGCCAGCCCGGGTCTGGCGTACATACACCACACACAGTAAGGCTCAATAGCTACCTCTCTGCCCCTTTCTTCCGGTGAGGCGATTCTCGGTCCTGCCCTGGGTAGCCAGCTTAGGCCAGAGCTGCCTCCATCCAGACTCGCAGCCCCTCCCAACAGACACCCTTCCAAGGCCTGCCAACCAAGCTGTAGCTCTGTAACCCCTGCATCTCCCAGTGTTGCCAGGAGGTTCTCTGGGGTCCCAACTGTGCCGGATGCTGGGCGGCTGAGAAGCCTGGTCTGCCCGGAGACACAAAGATGCAGCAGACGGTGTCCCAAGAGCTGGTTAGAAGCACGAGAAGGCGAAACAAGACTAAGGGCCTGCGGATGGTTCCTAGAAGTCACTTCCACGTTCATGGGGAACAGTAACGCTGCGGGGAAGAGAGAGGGGGCAGTGGAGACACCAAGGATGAAGGCCTGTCAGAAGAATAACCTGGTGCTGGGGCAGAGGGGCCACCTGAGGTCACCAGGTCACACTATAGAGTATAAGATGGATTACAGCTTCCTTTGTACCACTTCATCTTCTGCCACTGACCTTTGTGATCCTTCCACAAGCCACCCTCACCCCAGGCTGGTGTCCTCAGCCTGGTGTCAGTTGGTCAAGTGAGGGAGGCCCGAGACACCCAGCCGGACCAGTAACAATTGGACCAGTAGCACTGATCCAGGACGCTAACTATCTATCAGGGGAGCAAAGAAATTCAACCTGTGTGTTGCGATGCATTGAGGTTTATGCTCCTCAGGCAACAGGTGGTCCTCCTCAGAGCTCCCTCACGGCAGCAAGCTACAGAGCCCTCCTGTGTCCACTCTCCCTCTCTGACAGAAGACTCTCTTCAGAAGCCCAAGCTGGGTCTCCCAGCGTCTGGTCTGGGGGTACCACAGAGCTCAATGTCCTTGGAACCACAGAGCAAAGGGACTGACGGGAAGGGAAACTGAGAAGCCAGGCAGGCACCAGAACAGGAAGAAGCACAGAGTTAAGGAGAGCCTGGCAATTAGAGGGGATGCTGCAGGATTGCAGATGGATTTCCCAGGCAGCCCAGAGAGGGACGGGCGCTCAGAAAAGAGAAGCGACAGGCACAAAGCCAAGAGCCGGGGAGAGAGGGCCAAGAATCGGGTGCAGCCTGTGAACAGTGAGGTAGCAGGGGGCATGAGACAGGTGGGTGGGCACGGTGAGCCACTGCAAGGGACACAGGCTGAGCTCAGTTATACAAGGAGAGGGAGTCACGAGAGGGCTTTAGGGGAGGTCACAGCGACCTCATTGGAGGATGAGGTTAGACTGGGAGCCTGAGTAGGAGTGGCACAGGAGTAGGAAGCAAAAGCGGAGGGGAGCACTGTGTTTGCTGATGGCAGCATCTGTATGAGTACTGCCCACTTAGCCAGGGGGAGACTCAGTGACTCTTGCTGACTCACCTGCTCTCAGCCTGCTCATCCGGTCTCCAAAAGAGCACCCTTCTTTTCAAAAGAGGTTGTCAGCAACTCCCTCCTATCCACAAACTTAACTGCATCTCAACTTGCCTTGGCCCAGCAATGGGAGGAAAACTGGCCTACAAGACCTGTGCTGGCCCTGCTGATCATGGACTTTGTAGGTGGACAGACTTTCCCTGCTGGCAAGGTTTGAAAGAAGCTAAAATCAGGTTCCCTTGAGAAGTCGTCTCTGTGGCCTTGTATTTGAAGAGATAAGAGCAGTCATCTACCGTCTCTGGCCCTATGGATGTGTAGGAACCAACAATTACGAAGGGAACCCACTTCTAGGCTGGCAGCCCCTGAATGGAGCTCAATTTAGCTGGAGTGAAGTAGTCAGAGGCCACAGCCCTGTCGGCAAGGGCACGCACAAAATTTTCTCACCTTAACTCTCAATATGGCTGGCGGTGGTGGCGCACGCCTTTAATCCCAGCACTCAGGAGGCAGAGGCAGGCAGATACCTGAGTTCGGGGCCAGCCTGGTCTACAAGAGCTAGTTCCAGGCCAGGCTCCAAAGCTACAGAGAAACCCTGTCTCGAAAAACCATTAAAAAAAAATCAATATGTTAGGCACTCGGCTTTCCGGTGACCGTCCCTGGCCCAAAAGGACTCCAGATGAGACGGCTCCCAAGAAACTGCAAAGCGTAAGAGCCACCTGCCTGCTGGCAGACCAGGTGTCTATCAGAGGGCCGGTCGACACCCTGTTGTAGCACGAACTAACCAGATGACCTCGGGAAGTCACTGTCCCTTAACCACTAACCGCGAGCTTGGAATAGGTAGAAGGCAAAGGTTGAGAACAGGACCCGAGACCCTATCCTCAAGTCACGATACCGATAACCAATCACCCCGGTTTGGGAAAGTCTGGCGCAATAAGGTTCCCGGTGCTATCCAAAACCTTACCAGACCAAGAAAAAAAAAGAAAGAAAGAAAAAGTGCGAGGAGAGCCCCATGATCCCCAGCGGTTGTGCCGTCCGGTTTACGCTCCTCGCCAGCACCGCCCCCTCCTCAGGCCCACAGCCCCCAAGCCAGGCCCGGATCGCGTGAGGCCCGCCGCAAGCCGGACTGGCTGCACACCGCTCCGCCCCGCCCTGAGAGCGGCAGGCGACTGGCGACAGGAACCGGCGGCCCCGGACCCCCCACGGCCGACCCCCAGCTCACCTAAAGACCCGGCCGCGTTTCCCGGCCTACACGTGGAATCCCTGCCGGCTGTGCCGGCTGCTTGCCCGAACAAGCCCGGCTTCTGCTGTCTGGCTATTGGTTCGCTGGGACGTAGCGCCCGCCCAGGGCCTCTTCTGATTGGTCTGTCTTGAGTGGGCGTGCCAGACCAGAAGGGGAGGAGCTATAGACGGGGCGTGGCTTGTGAGGGGAGAGGGCGGTGTTCGGAGGTTTGCAAGAGACTAATGACACATGCGCTCTTTGCCACTGACGCCTATGAAGGTGCCCGGTTTCTGATCTGATGCCCAGTGATATGCAGCCTTTTAAGATCTAGTGACACACGCAGCACACCCACGTCTGCCTAGGGGGAACTGCAGCCCATTCCGCCTCCGGGTTCTGAGAATCCGGTGAAATATTACCAGTGTACTCAGGGCGGTGGTGGCGCACGCTTTTAATCCCAGCACTCGGGAGGCAGATGCAGGCGGATCTCTGTGAGTTCCAGGCCAGCCTGGCCTACAGACCTAGTTCCAGAACAGCCAGGGCTACACAGAGAAACCCTGACTTGATCCCCCCACCCCAAAATAAAATATAAAATAATGTAATAAAATAGACTGCTCTTCCAGAGGTCCTGAGTTCAATTCCCAGCAACCACCTGGTGGCTCACAACCATCTATAATGAGATCTGGCGCCCTCTTCTGGCCTGAAGGTATATATGCAGACAGAACACTGTATACATATGTAAATAAATAAATAAATCTTTTTTAAAAAAATAATATACTTTAATAATAATATATATTATATGATAAACTTGAAAAATCAGGTTTGCTTCTTCTGCACTGATTTTCCAATTCATTTATCTATCTTTCAACTTCAATATTTATTTGATTTGATTTTTTTGAGACAGGGTCTCATGTAGCCCAGGCTGCCCCCATATTTTCTTTTTCCCCTTGCACCAAGTTGATTTAATGTCCCCGCATTTTCTGTGTAGCCGAGAATGAATTTGAATTTCCGATCCTCTTGCCTCCCACATCCCAGTGTTAGGATTCCAGCCGCTTGCCGCCACACCCAACTTACCTTTCCAAGAGTCTTTTCATGTGTTTCTAAAAATTGAGGATGTGACGGGCAGGAAAGCCAGCTCGGCCTACACACGGAGGCACTGTCTCTAAAGATAAAGTGCTGGGTAGTGGTGGCACATGCCTGTAACCCCAACACTTGGGAGGCGAGAGCAAAGGTTGAGGGGTACAAGGTCATCCTGGGCTACATAGCAAGTTGGAAAACACCTGGGTTACAAGGGAGCCGTCTCAAAAACAAAACAAAAAACAACTGGCAAAGTTAAAATCAAGATGGCTATACTATGGAGGTTTGTTTGCACTTACATGCCAATGTTGGGTTTTGTTGATTTGGGAAAATATTTTGTTTTTTGTTTTCAATTCATTTATTTTGTATCTACGCAGGTATGCACATGCCACATAGTGGGTGTGGAGGTCAGAAGACAACCTGCAGGAGTTGGTTCTCTCCTTCCTCCTGTGGGTTCTGGGAACCCAACTCCTGCATCAAGCACCTTTACCCCCTGAACCATCTCACCAGCCTGTATTTTTAAAGAGTCTCATGTAGCCCAGGTTGGCCTCCAACTTGCTAGGTAGCCAAGGATGACCTTGAACTTTTTTGTTGTTTTTGTGTTTTGAGACGTGACTTCTGTGTAGCTTTGGAGCCTGTCCTGGAACTCCCTCTGTAGACCAGGCTGGCCTCAAACTCACAGGGATCCACCTGTCTCTGCCTCTGGAGTGCTGGAATTAAAAGTGTGCACCACCACTGCCCGGTTGACCTTGAATTTATCTCCACCTTCCAAGTGCTAAAATTATAAGCCTGTACTGCCACACTCGGTGTTTAAGGTGCATGGGGTGGGACCCATAACTTCCTGTATGTAAGCACTCTACCAACCTGCTTTATCTCCAAAACCCGTGTTTTTTTTTTTTTTTTTATGGTGCGTGCACGCCGTGTGTGCACGTTTAGGTCTCCTTCTATCATGAGGGTCCTGGGTGCTGAACTTGGGTTGTCACGTGTGGCAGCAAGCTTATTTACCAGCTGAGCAATCATGCTGGCCTAAATCATTTTTTTTAAGATGGCAATATTTCTGTACATCCTTTGTGACTACTTAGGTTTATGACAGAAATATTAGCAAACAAAAAAAATGGAGGTTCCAGACATTCGGGACAGTTGTCGTTTTGACTGTGGATGGCAGGACCCCATCCTCACTTCTCAAGGGAAGCCCCTGCATTCACTTTCCCAACCCTGGAGTGAAAACATCTGTTCTCCGTCCGAAAGGTTTGGAGCTTTTCCAGAACAGGAACTTTGTGAATTGGGCCCTGCTCTAGTCCCACCTCTAGGGACCCCTCCCTCTCCATCTTTTTAATCAGGAAGCACAGTTTGATTGCCACACCAGGTGTGGAGGTGAACGTCTGTTTTGTTTTTTCAAGACAGGGTTTCTCTGTTGTAGCTTTGGAGCCTGTCCCGGAACTAGCTCTGTAGACCAGGCTGACTTTGAACTCACAGAGATCCACCTGCCTCTGCCTCCCGAGTGCTGGGGTTAAAGGTGTGCGCCACCACTGCCTGGCTTCCATGTTACCTTTAACTACGCAGTGAGTGCAAGTGGGAGAAGGAAAGCATTTGGAATGTAAGACTTGATGTTTTGTTGTTGTTGTTGATTTGGTTTGTTCATTTTCCAATAAAGTGTTTCTCTGTGTAGCCCTGACTGTTCTGCCGGCCTCTGCCTCCCGAGTGCTGGGATTAAAGGCGTGGGCCACCCCCACCTGACAAGAATTGATACTTTGCTTTTGCAAATTATTACGCACAATGTGCTGTCCCGCCTGCCATGTGTACCTATTCTGAGGACAGCTGCAGGTGCTGTGGGGATGCCCTTGGTGCTGAACTGGGTGCAGATCTGAAAGGGGATACTCATCTGATTGACAGGCTTTCAGAGCGGTGGTTCTTTATACGCCAGAGCCACAGGCATTACCTGGGAAGTGCTTGGACTCACCGAATGAGAAGCAAGGGGGTGGGACCTAGCAATTTGTGAGTGTTGCCATGGATAGAGCACTGGGCCTTAGCATATATTAGGCAAGTCCTTCACCACTGAGCCACACACCCAGCCCAGCAACCTGTCTCCAAGCTAACAGGCTGCTTAGCAGTGATCCAGAAGCAGGACCAAGTTCAAGGGAGCACATGTAAATCATTCACTGACTTTGCCCACACGGCTTCTCCTTCCAACAGCACTCCAAACTCAACGGTGGCTCAGCCGGACTTTGGACCTAGACATTTGTGGTGCCATTATATTCTCGAAGCTCCTGAGAAGGTGCAGCACTCAGGCTTCGGTTAATACTACACTTTATTTTTTTTTATTATGCAAGACTGGGGTGTTCCCATCTGGAGAATTTTATTCCCCATTGTTGCTTGCTAAGCCACATCTTTTTCACGTATCAAATTAATCCTTGAATCAGTAGTCCTCAGTTTCGTCTGATCCTGGAGAGCTTGGAAAACTACCGACATTTGGGTCACAGCCCAAGATTCTGACTTACCAAGGTCTGGGGTCTTTGACCTGGCCCACCGAGAACCGCCGCTGAAGAGCGTATTCCCAGAGACCAGCAGAGGGCGCTGCAGCCCTGTGTATTAAAGCAAATGCACGCACGGTGATCTTACCAGAGGTTCTGACCCTTGAGTCAAAGACCCTTTTGTGTTGCAGAGTTCCTAAACCGTTACCTTATCTTAGTAAAGAATTGTTTATTTTGCCAAGTAACTTCAGAGGCAAGTTATCACCTGTCTAAACCTTGATTTGTGTCTTTAAAATGAGAGGTTTGATCAAACTCCGTATTTTTTTTTCATTATGTATCGATTGGCTTGAAATAGACAAGATGTTGCCCTAGGGATGGGGAAGATTAATATTAAATGGACCGATAAAACTACAAGGCAAAGGGGGCTCGTAGAAAGATGTGGTTCTCACTTATTCCGGCTTCAAAGTAAAAGACGGTGACCGAGGCTGGTGAAGAGAAAAACTGACTAGAGGTGGAAGAGACCTAAATGCTATCCTGTGTTATGAAACCCTTGCCTAATTATCATAACCACCCAGACAGGTAGATGGGATCAGTTACATCTGAAGCTCAGAGATGGCAAGTGCCTATCTCGAAGTCACACAGCATGAAAGCAGAGGAAGGAGACTTGAAAGGGAGGAGTTTGATTTCAGAGCCAGGACTGTGCTCCACACCCATAGGGTGGGTCTTATCCAGCTCTCAGATCAGAGATGTACCTCACTTCCTTCCCCTTCCTAAAGTCTGGCTTCGCGAACACGAGATGGAATCCTTCTCATCCCCCGTGTCACCCCTGGATGCGGAGGGCATCTGGGGAGAGACTCCACTTCCCTCCTTTGGTCTTGCCAACTCTGCACGCCCTCTCTTTTGACACTCCCTGGTGCAAGCCGGTCCTCGCCGCCCGCTGCTAGCAGGGCGGACACCTGCTGAGTGACCCAATTTGTAGCCTTCTTGAGTGTGAATGAGATTTTCAATAGGACTGGCTGCCTACTGGCAGGACTGGAGCAAGAAGAAACTCGAGAGGCTGGAAATTGGAAAGAGCCACTTGGAGGAGGGGCGGTGGCAACCGGGTGAAGTGACGTGGTTCAGAGAGGCCTTTTTCAAAGGTCACAAAGGCTTCCAAGTGGTAGACTGCCCTGTTGAGCTGCGCTTAGCCAAATGTTACAGGTCATGATTTCTAAAGGTGACTGGCCACTCTCAGTGTAAGGTGCTGCACCCCACTCTGCTTCATGGGTTGGGGACCACAGTGTGACTCAGCATGGAAGGGACTCGAACTCGTCGCTGAGAAACTTATTTCCACCTAGGGTGTCAACATCAGGACTTGGTGCCACATTAGGGCAGGGTGGCCTCCAGACAGGGGCATCAAGGAAGAGAGGAGTTGGGGTGTATGTAGCACAGGGGAACAGCACTTGCTTAGCATGCACGGGACTTTAGGTTCTGTCTCTAGTACTGCAAAAGAATGAATGAGTGAATGTCAGGAAGGAGGGAGGGGGAAGGAAGGAGGACAAAGAGTGGGAGAGGAGGAAAAGAAGAGAAAGCAAAGAAAATGGGGGGGGAGTCGGAGGGGTAGAGTGCTTGCTTCTCTCGTGTGAAGCCTCGGGTTTGTGCCCCAACACTGCATAAACCAAGCATGGTTGCACATGCCTGTGATTGAAGCAGGAGGATCAGGAGTTCAAGATCATCCTCGGCTACCAAGGTAATTGAAGGCCAACCTGGGCTATGAGATACCCAGAAAGAAGATGGAGGACAGGGAAGGGGTCCTTCACTTATTTATTTCCTTTTGAGGTAGATGTTTACTGTGTAGCCCAGGCTAGGCTCTGCCTTCCTGAGAGCTGGAATCAAAGACATGTGCCACCCATGTTCTTGGGAAAATTAGTACTTTTGACGTTGAGGTGACCTCCAAGCACAAGCAGGGGACAGGGCTTCCAAAATTCCGTTTATTGGCATTGGAAAAGTTCTTCCTGTATCATCATCCCCCACAGGCAGGCACAGAAATTCTGGGCCAGCTAGGATTGGGTGGCCCACTTGCCCACAAGGGAATAAATAATCTCCTGGACTCCTAGGTTGGGAGCGCATGCACTTGTGCTGGTACACATGGTCATCTGCCCTCTGTGAGCCCTGTGTGTTGGCCCCATGGTGCCTCTCACCAAGGTGGAGTTTGGAAGGTGAATGAATAAGCCCATAGGAGGGTTTGTGGATGCAGAGCAGCTCACCATCCCCCGAGGACAGGCATCCTGTCCCCTGTCCCACTCTAGATACCATGTCCTTGTTTCTGGAGGTGTCCCTCTGAGGTGTCATCAGTCGCGGCATTAGAGGAATATTTCGGTGGTTTCTGGGGGTGTTTGCTAGGGAATGGAGGAGGCAGAGAAAATGCATCCAGAAACGGGGCTCCCCCACCTCCCCACAGCTGCCGAGAGGACCAGCACCATGTGGTAGACTGGGACTTGTTGTTGGGTATAGAGAGACAACAACAAAATCACTAGTCTTCCATACGGGGCTGGCCGGTCCATGGCCTTGCTGACCGCCTCCTCTGGGCCTTCACCCCACCACCTGTCATCAGCAGCTGGACACTCCTGTAGCGAAGGCCAGCTTTTTCCCCTCCGCTCCCACGATCCCTATGTCCTCCACAGCACTCCCCACCTCTCCAGATATACCTCCCCCCTCCCAGAACTCCCCAGAGTCTCTAGCTCCAAATGCGGGAAAAATAATTTCTCTCCATTTTCCCCCCTCTGGAGTGCCCTATTTTCCACAGTGAAGACACTTCCTCTAATCATAGGGAAATCTTATTTCTCATGGGATGCAGGTGGGCAGCTCGCCTCTATATTTTCTTCAAGTATCATAAAAGCCTGAGAAAGAGAAAAGAAAGAGCTCCGAGTAGTGCCCACCCCAGTCCTCTTCTCTCTGTCCCAAGGGTTCCTGAGAGCCCAAGATGAACATCATCCCAGGGCTCATGAGCCACAACTCAGAGTGAAGTGGGGCTAGTGGGCAGGGGACGTAGGCTGTATGGTTGGTTAATTTCTCTTGCTGATAGAAAGTAGAAGAGGCCTCCACTGCTGAGCCAGCCTCTAAATTGCACGGGCAGGGCACATCCGCTCCTTAATTAGGAAAAGCCACAATATCCTGGCAACTCCAAAAGCGCACGGCCCTAATTGTATTTCTGCAGCAGCTGAAGGATTATTACCCTTCCCGATTGGTGCTTTTAATTCTCTTGCCTTTTAATTGCTAGCTCTTCCTTTTCGCCCCACCCCTCCTCCATTCTTTGATTCGTTCTGTTCATCTAGCCTGGGGAAGGGTTTGCCTAGCCATGGAGAATTTCAGTGACAGATGGGGTGGGAATGCTAGGAGAAGGCCTTTCCATCAACCCCTTCAGAGTCCAGAGCTTGGGACTGGGCACAGATCTACACAGACCTGACTGAACCCCAAGGCGTCCCTTGTGGAGGATGCAAGACATGACCCCAGTCCTAACGTAGGACTGCTCTGAGGTTCGGAGACCTCAGCGCACGCTAAAGAGCAAGTAAGTCTAACTGGGCTGAGCCATGAGTGGGTGTAGGAAAGGTTGATACTTACAGTATTTCTGGAGGATGTGGAACTTTCTTCGGGACCTTCCGAATGACCTTCAGGTATATGCTAAAGGACATGACAGAAAACTTCAGAGAGTAGCACTCTGTATACCACTTTGCAGACCTGGATTTGAGAACCCCTGACTCAAAAGCCACCAACGGAGTCACTGCCCTTCCCTAAGCTCCCCAAGGGAGTGGGGGCTCTTACTAACCAGCCTGGCGAAACAGTGGCAAAGAGGCAGAGTTGAGAGGCAGCAGAACTGTGAGCGGGACCAACCCATTGCTATTGCCTTTCTCCTGATAGATCCGGGGAGAATGGCTGGCCTGATGGTGGTTCAGGTTCTCTGAAATTCTTAAACTCTGGCTTCTCTCTGAGTTGGAGGAAGATGCAAGGTACCCAAACCATTGCCATAGTCGGAGAGGATTGCATCTTGGAAAAGTGACCTGCCCTTGAGCCCACTGTCACTCCCCACTTCTCATTTCTTTCCTCTGAATTTAGAGCTGTCCCCTTAGCAACCCTGGTTTCCATGGTTTCCTCCATGACAACGATCCCCAAACCCCTCCTCTCTTTTACCTCATGACAGTAATGGGTGATAGGAATCCTCAGTATGGCCACTCCACGTAACCATGGTAACAATTAATTGAGCCTTCATGTATCTTTTGTGAAGCAGGCTGGAGACTATGAAGCTTTAGATATGGAGGAAGAGTCCGAGGTGGGGGTGGGCACAGGACTTGAACTACCATTCGCACAGGGAAGTCAGGGGGGCTTTTCTCAATGCTGTCCTGAAAGACTTAGTCTGAGGAATCAGAGTCTCTAATACGCACTGGAGCTCATGGTCCCAATTGTATTCAGCATGGGGAGAGGGCAAAGGAGGTGTCCCTTGATGGCAAAATCCTCGTCAGGTGTCTGACTACTCCCAAGAACCAAGGAGAGACAAACTGAGTCTGTACTCACGTGCAGGCATCCTCCGAGCTCTCTTCAGGGCGCTTGTCCGAGATGAAGGGGACCTCCAGTGGACTCCCCTGGCCCACCTTTCTTCCTGAGAAGTGCAAATAGGCATCAGCATTTCAGGCCTTGGAACAGAGAAGAAAACGGACAGAAAAGCTGACCTGCCAAGGACAGTTCCAGGGACCCTCACCACCTACCTGTCAGAAGTCTTCCTGGGCAGTGGTCAGTTCGCTCTTCTACCGTATTAGAGTCGTGGTCGCCATTCATCCCGGTTCTCACACCAAAAGGGCAGCTGTGAAGTTGCCAAACGGCAAACGCAAAACCACCCCGGAGCACAGGGCTGAGCAGAGTGAGTCCAAAACACAAAGACGCCTGCGCATTCCCTCCTTCTCCATCCATTCCTAGAGATCTCAGATCCCTGTGCCCCTGGCGTACTGATGTTAGGAATAACCTGCACTGGCTTGGAAATATAGTTATGGTGCATCATAAGATGGGAACATACAGAACAATGTATTCTGTGAATATGTTCGAGTGAGCCACCAATAGCTAAGTGGAAAACTTAATTTGTGTAAATCAAGTGCAATCTGAATTGGGTAAAGCAAAACCTTGATCCTGGGTTCCAGAATTCAGAACCCGTCCTTTGCTCCTGGGTAAAACTAAGGCAGATTCAATCCTTCTGGGTACCCTGCTCTCTCAGCTAGTCAGTAAAGGATAAATGGCATCCTTTTATTGGTCGACAAGGTGATACATATCAACCAATGAGAGACTGGCTTTCCTTTCTGGCCAATGAGGTCTAAGTTCTTATCTTCTTGAAAGGAAAGTAAACCCTTTGTCCATAAAGAAATGAGAAAAAAAGAATAATAATTTTTAAATTATTATTATTAATAGCTGACCCAGAGAACTAGTAAAGGAAAGGCAGTTCTCTGAGCAAAAAAACTACAAAAAGCAGACCAGCTGTCTGGTGTAAAAGGAAATTTCTATAGTAACATGGAAGAGAAAGGCATTTTGATGTAAATGCCCCCTTATACGGTCTCTAAATGGGCTTTTTGGGGAGTGAGGACTAAAACATAGTCTGGACTTAGAATGGCTCTTTATAAAACTGTATGAGCAATATGGGGGTGGGTGAATGGGAAGTATTGCATTTGTTGCTGTGAGGCATCCTGGGAGTTACTGCCTGAAACGGGAGTGTTCCCCTCCATCTGTGTCACCAGGTGACAGCAGTGTGAAACATGACTGTGTTTCAGAAGCAGCAAGTTCTCGGCTCTTACTGAGAACCACTAGGTGAATGAATGCCTACAACAGGTCGCTCTGGCGCCTCCCTAGGCATTTCCTTTTTCCCTTCAGGCCCTGAGAAGGCTACAGTCACCTTTGAGACTCTGTAGGTATGGTGATTTCCCACCCACGTGTTCCAGATGAATGCAGACAAGTGATGCCGAGGGGTGGAAAGCAGAGTCAGTGCTTGCCGGTCCAGGGACAGGGGAAAGGGCCAGAGGACCGAGTCTGCAAGTGTGGGCTTTAAGGAAGCCAATGCAGAGGAGGAAATAAACAGGGAAGACTTTTGAAGAATCCAGTGCTGCTGTACAAGAGGCTAATTGCTAAGGGAGAGAGAGACATGTCTACCTCGCTACACTCTGTGTGAAGTTTGGGGTGAGGCAATCCAGACCCATCCCCCATGTAAAGAATGGGAGGGGGCTGCAGAACCAATTGTATCTATGCAGATGCACTTAAGCAATATCCTTGCATCTCTCTTATTCATCATTTAAAGGGGAAAGGGTATGGGGGGGGAGGTTAGAGGAGATCAGTCTAGTATAAAAGGGGCAAATGAGAGGACCCTAAACTGCAAGTCCTGAGGAAATGGCTGGGCAGGTTCTGATTACATCTCTGAAGTGGGCTGGGGTACGGGCGGGAAGGATTTCATGGGTCTTACCTCCTTGACTTAAGGGGGAAAATCACCTTCTAGGACGTCCTCGCTGGTAATTACAGCAAGCAGTACATGGGAATGACGGTGACTCCCACGCAGCCCAGGCTGAGGCGGGGCTACCAGGAGATATTTAATTTAGAGAATCAAGGTGCTCACAGATAAACAGTAGCCAAAGCCCCTCCATTCACTGTTACCAAGGCAACAGGAAGCAGGGGCTGCGGGTGGTTGCCTGGTAACCACACTAGAGCTGGCGTCCTGTCCGCTCTGCTCTCCTCCTCCCCCACCTCCATTAGCCCTTTTGTGACAGCCTCTCCCCCTCCCTGGCTTTTTCCTCCCTGGCAAAACAATCATCCGTGCTCATCTACAAAGGCCCTTAGGGCTTCTTCAGATTTAAAAAAAATTGTACCTGGATGTTCATTTTGGGCAGACATCATCTACCCCCGAAGGTTGGCACTCAGACACAATGTACTACTTCCTACCATAGCCTCAATATCTTTTCTCTCCAACTTCATGTTTTTTTCCCCTTCATTTACTCCCAGAAAGGTTTAGGGAGAAGACAGACTCAAACGTGGTGATTTTTTCATAGAATACTAGTGCCCAGGGACCCCTCCAGACCCTGTGGGTTCACCTCTATTTCCCCTCTGGTTTAGGTAGTGAAGGCGACATAGAATTCCCTAGGCACTCGAACCCTTGGAGAAATGAGAAAGCCGATCCCCCCCCACACACACACTTCCTCTACAAACTGCGTCTCACCTCCTGGCCTCGTCTGAATGGACCCTGTGGGAGTGTGGGCATGTGTCCGAAGGGTTGAGCAGAGCGTGGAAACCGACCCTTGGTGCTGCACGGACCAGGTGCTGTCCAGCTTCTGGTGCTGAAGCCGGAATCCTCAGGGAGGGGCTACAGGGACCTTAAGTAGCCGGATCCTGACCTCCAGACAGGGACCCTGAAAGTGGGAAGGCGAGACTGGGTTCTATCTGACCCGTTTTCACCTTTTCAGGCCATGCTTCCCCGGCCCCCACAGTCCCTTGAAGCCTCTCCTGTCCCATCCCCGGGCTAGAGGGTAGGAAGTGGGGCTGGCTGCATTGGGATGGTTACCCGCTGCTTTTCCCGGCACTGTATACGGTTTCCTTCTGCGGGCGCTGGACTCTCGGGTTGCTCCCCAGCAGAATCACCACTGACTTCCGCGTGGACTCCTGGCGCTAGGATCTTGTGGGACGCTTTCCCGCAGGCAACAGGTCGGCTACACCTACGGTCTGATGGAAAGGCGCGGAAGACCCGGCGGCAGCGCGGGGCTTCGCCCTCACACAGCCTTTTAACTCCGGGTGGCAGGAGAGCTCAGTGCGAGCTTTCCCAGCCCTCCGGTTTGGAGGAAGGGAGACATGGCACCAGCGGCCGAGCCGCCCTTTCCTCTCTCCTCCAGGGCAGCCCCGGGAGCTCGACCTCGAGAATCAGGTTAGGACTTGGAGTTGGCTGCTCCTCCAATCTCAACCCTTGGCCAGGTGAAGGGACTGGACAGGAGCACTGCTCTCTGCTTCCATCTGGAAGAAACCCCCTTCATCCTGGAGTCAAAGTGTGGGCGCAGGGACTGGGTGAGTGCGGAGGATGCTCGGTGGTGGAGACTTCGGTGGGTACTTGCCTGACTCGGGTCGTCTGTCCTGTCCGCCGCAGTGTTCACGCTGAGGGGAGGTAGGTAGCTCTGGAGTCGCAGCATTCTCCCAAGCGTGGATATGGCGATCGCTCGCTGGACTTCGGGGTGACAGGGGCACAGCAGCTTTAAAGCCGAGACCAGCCTACAGGTGGCCTGTCAGGGAGGCGGACGTCTGTGACGTCATCTTGAAGGCGAGCTTGGGGGTGGGCAGGAGGAGGGAGGAAGAGGAGGGGGTCATTGCGCTTCACATCAAAAGTCCCCTGTGGCCATGGCAACAGCTTCGGAGGAGAGGCGAAGGGGTACAGTGCCTGCCCGGAGTCTCTCTCTCTCTCTCTCTCTCTCTCTCCTAAGGGCCCCTTAGTGCGGATGCAGGAGTCCTGAATTTAGCTTTGCTTGCACCTGGCGAGGCAGTCAGTGTAGGGTCCTTCTCGTAGTCCTTGCCCAGGCTGGTGAGAGCTTGAAATCAGCTGCCCTTAGGCTCCCAGAGGCTACCTAGCGGAATCCTGCACTTTTAGCCTTCTACCCCACCCCCAGCCAGTCGGTGAGATCTGGCTCACCTGACCACACACAGCGATTTTCTTTAATTCTGGGACTTGACAGCTCAAGGTTCCCACTCCATTTCCAGCCGCCAGCGCGCTCCTGAGCTCCCCCCACGAGGCAGCGCCCACGCAGAACCACCTGTCTCTTTCCTCGTACCTGGCCGGGATGCTCACCCAGGGCTCCAGAAGCAGCCAATCAAACCAGGAAATAGCAAGCCCTCCTAGGATCTTAGGTGTTAAACTCATGGCAATGCACTCCGTAGACACAGAAGCATTTACTAACCCTCTCCTTGGTCAGAAAGACTGGGGAATTTCATATGGAAATCTGGATTTTCCTCTTCAATGGAGGCTTGATGTAATGCCTGCTTCTTTTGTTGAAAGGGCTGGGGCTCCAGGCCTGCCTCTCATTATTGGCAGTGTTACCAAGGCTATTTTGTTACCACCCTGCCATTCATATATATTTCCTTTATAGTTAAGGGGGAGGTGACTTGTGCTTCATCCTCACCTGCCTCATTTCACAGATGTTACTAGCGGGGTCTTGGAGGCATGTGGATTTCCTGACCCACACTGCTCAGAAGCTAATGGCGGTTTCCCTCAGGGCCAGTTCCCGTTTCAGGCTGGAGAGTGCCCTGCAGACCCAACTGTGGACCAACACACAGGCAACACAGGGGTCTCCATCCCTGACAATACAAGCGGTGGGGCATCTCCTGCTGTGTGTGTGTGTGTGTGTGTGTGTGTGTGTGTGTGTGTGTGTGTGTGTGTGTGTGTGTGTGTGTGTGTGTGTGTGGCGGGTGATGGTCCTTTCCTCTTTCTATGTCCACATTTTAAAATATCCAGGAATGATTGTGTCTGTCTCTTGTCCCAGCACTCGGGATGTGGAAGGGGTAGGACCGTAAGTTCAAGGTCAAATATTCAGGTGCTTGGAAACACTTAAGAATTGTGGTTTTCCTTTTATCACTGAGGGATTTGGTCACATAGAACATTCTTTTGTAGTGCTGGGACTGAAGCTCAAGTCTTAAGAAAGAACATCCTTTAGCTTGTTTAAGGAATAATAAACATCTTATTCCTAAATAGATGAAAAAATAGGAAGAAGAAAGCATCAGGCCGCCCAGGCTCACTTGTCATTACACGGCATGGTAACATTTACATTTTCTGCTTGGCAGATTAAATACATCTGTAGAAACCATTCTCATGATTGCAACCCATCACTATACATACAAATACACAAACAGCCTCCCAATAGCAAAGACCACTGTACACATCATGCCCTCTGTGATCTGTTATTAATTATTCTGTTGGAGACAAAGTCTTGTTATGTGGTCTAGGCTGCCTGGGAACTCCTGCCTGTGCTTCCCAAGAGCTGGAATCAGCACGTCCCATCCCTTTTAAAAATTTAATTAATTTTTTTGATAATTTCATATGTGCACATAGTGCACTTTGATTGTAGCCATGCCTGTTCTCCTCTCTTCTTCCTCCCCCACTCCCTCTGGACCCCCTCTTCTTATCAAGACCCATCTCTCCTACTGGCATGTATTTTCTTTTTATGACCCACTGAATTGACTTAGGACTACTATTATTGCATGAGCATGAGTGTGGGATTATCTACTGAGGCTTGACCAATTTACCAGCTGATGACGCCACTGAAGAACCTCCCTCCCTCCACCGTTCCCTAGCAGCTATTAGGACAACAGTCCCTCAGCTAGGGGTGGGGCCTCGTGAGCCCTGCCCCAATGTGTTGGGATCTTAATGGGCTCCAGAACATCGCTGTTTTTGTTCTTTTTAAAAAATATTTATTTATTTATTATGTATACAATATTCTGTCTGTGTGTATGTCTGCAGGCCAGAAGAGGGCACCAGACCTCATTACAGATGGTTATGAGCCACCATGTGGTTGCCGGGAATTGAACTCAGGACCTTAGGAAGAGCAGTCAGTGCTCCTAACCACTGAGCCATCTCTCCAGCCCCGCTGTTTTTGTTCTTACGATTTATCTTTGTCATTTTTATCCATGTGAAAGGGTGTGTGTCCATGTGAAAGGGTGTGTGTTGGTGTGAGTGAATGTCGTGTGTGGGCGGGTACCCAAGGAAGCAGAAGAGGGTGTTGGACCTCCTGAAGCTGGAGTTACAGGTCATTGTGAATCTTAATATGTGGGTGCTGAGAGCCAAATTCAGGGGCACATCCAGGTGGCAACTAAAAGACCAGTTGTCACTTTTGTATGTGTTATTAAACCATTTATTAAATAGGTAAGGACATAGGCTCTCAACCACCGAGCCATTTCTCCAGCTCCTACACATTGGTTTTAATGGACATTTTAAGTACATGTACCCGTGTGGGAGGAAATAACCTTCTTTCCCTTGCAGTATAATCACCCTAAGGACAAGCAGGCTTTTATTTATATGGATTTGCTCTCCTATTTAAATATCTGTAAATTTTGAATGCACACCAAGGTAATTTTACACTAGATCAATTCCAGTGTGGATTTGTTGCAGCTCATCCTTCTCAG
The DNA here is from genome assembly GCA_004026605.1 of Ondatra zibethicus. Classification (NCBI taxonomy): domain Eukaryota; kingdom Metazoa; phylum Chordata; class Mammalia; order Rodentia; family Cricetidae; genus Ondatra; species Ondatra zibethicus. The sequence goes on from PVIU01016038.1 coordinate 31,390, forward strand.
CAGGATTGTTCTAGTTCTCTGGGAGGAAGTAGGCTCTTACAGTTCTTTTTAGTTTGTTTGGTTTGTCCCTTAGCACAGCTCCTGTCTCTTAAAGATACTGCACTTGTGAGTCTAAGGACACTCATGTTAATCCGCTTGTATCATCTTGGAGCCCTGGATAGCTCAGCCACAGTTTCACAGTTTCTGGCCGGATAGTTCACCAACATTTTCAAAGTGTTTCTGGTGGATAGTTCACCAACATTTTCACAGAACATTTGGTGGGTAGTTGACCAGCATCTTTTCACAGAGTTCTGGCTGTTTGTTCTGTATATGAAGAGGCAGATCATAGACTATTTCACCCACAGTTACTACAGATATTTCTACTAAAAGGACCAGTTGTCTCCTCTGTATGAGTTATCGAACCATTGACTAAATAGTTAAGGCTAGGGCCTAGGATTTAGCTCAGTTGGTAGGCTCTGAAATGGGCAACCTGCCAAGCCCCTGACACACAGACATTTTCATTTCCTGCTTCATTTTTAATTTACCTCCCAGTGTTGGAGGTATGGTGGAATGAGGACTCGTGCCTTGTGGACGTTGTAAATTGGTTAGTTGAATTCATTGGGAGATAATTTTACATTTTGTATCAAAAACTATAAATTCACTCACACCTCTTAGGCTAGTTTTGAGTAGCCTAATAAAGCAATGTCAAATGCAGGAAATGCTAAATACACAAAAGGGTATGTATTAGCTGCTTTGAGAAAATGTCCGACAACAGCATCTCTAGGGGAGGAATTTGTTTTGGCCTGCGGTTCAAGGGTGCAGGAACCTGAGACAGCTGCATCCACAGCCAGGAAGGAAAGCAAGAGGGAGAGAGGAGAAGTGATGCTAAGTTCACTCTCTTCGTGTTCAGTTCAGAACAGTCCATGGAATGGGGCCACTCACATTCAGGATGGAGCTACCCACCTCCACTAACCCAACCTAGAAACTCCCCGACAGTTATACCCAGCACTCAGCCTCCTTGGTGATGCTGGGTCATGCCAAGTTGAAAATCAGTATTAAACATCACCATGTACCTTGTGGCACTGCTTAATGATGTCACAAGATGAAACAGCACAAATATGCCACATTAAGTGGCACTACATCAGTGGTTGAGTGCATGGAGTAATCTATCAACTCTAAAATCTATGTTTAGGGTTGGCAAGATGGCTCAGTGGGTAAAGGTAGTTGCTGCCATGCCTCACAACCTGAGTTTTATCCCCAGAACCCATGTGGTGGAAGAAGAGAACCAACTCCTGTAAGTTGTCCTCTGATCTTAATGTTTGTGCTGTGGCATGAACACATTTCCTTTCTACAGTACCCCCCCATAAATAAATAAATCAATAAAATAAAATCTATGTTTATATTGAAATAGCTAAATAAAATATTCATGCTAGAAAGCTCTGGAAGGAAATGAGTAAAATGTAGACTTGCTTGCTCAACAATAATTCAAGTTCTTCCATTTTGTGTGTGCTGTGCTGGGAATATTGAACCCAGAGCCTTGCAAGCTAGAAGAATGTTCTACCTCTGATCTACATGACAAGCCTTAGTCATAATGAAAATAATGATACCAAGCTGCACACAAAGGGCTGTTTAATGTTTGTTCAGTGGTAGCAAAGTGATATAGAGAGGAATACTTTGTATTGGTACGGATCTTGGTCTATTGATACAAATTTAAAGTCGATTTTGTTACACTGTGTGTATTTCTGCTCTTTTTTAAGGTATTGTGTTTGGGCAGCTCATTTAAAAATGTAATGTATTAAGAATACAGATTAATAGATAGTCATCTATAATACTCAAACTTTTAATTATGTTAGTTTGGTTTTCTAGATATACAAAGATATATAAAGATATAGTTCAGTTAGGTAGGCATTCTTCAAACCTTTCAAAGACTTACAGAAGATGGCATTTAAAATATTTTAAGAACTTAGACTTTTCTCAATAGTGAGACATGTCTACTTCTGGCAGCACCAATTACTTCAGAGAAGTTGATGTGCATTGAAGAAACTCGTTATGAAACTTGGCTTCAATGTGACAAGGCTAGCCATTTGTGCAAGAAACTGCTCTTGCCTGGACTGCTTGGTGTTATGCTGTATGGCATAGGGACAAGATGTTTATTGTAAATAGCTTGACTCTGTGGATCACCATAATGGCCCTTGCCAAGAATTCGACCTTGGGAAGCCTCAAATCCTTTGACTCTACCTTGATGTTCCAGGACTTTAGCCCCTCTCTCCAATAGCAAAGCACAAGGCTCTGTGTTCTTCCTGCAGCATTTAAAAGCAGCATGCTGGAAAGGATGTGGGATAAAGGGAACATTCCTCAATTGTTGGTGGGAGTGCAAACTGGTACTGCCCCTTTGGATATCAGTATGGTGATTTCTCAGAAAATTAGGAAACAACCTTCCTCAAGACCCAGTAATACCACTTTTGGGTATATACCCAAAGGAGTCTCAATCGTGCCACAAGGACATGTGCTCAACTATGTTCATAGCAGCATTGTTTGTCATAGCCAGAACCTGGAAACAACCTAAATGCCCCTCGACTGAAGAATGGATAAGGAAAATGTGGTACATTTACACAATGGAGTACTACACAGCAGAAAAAAATAATGACATCTTGAAATTTACAGGCAAAATATATAGATCTAGAAAATATCATACTGAGTGAAGTAACCCAGGCCCAGAAAGACAAATATCATATGTTCTTACTCATAAGTGGCTTTTAGACATAAAATAAAGAAAAACCAGCCTATAAATCACAATTCCAGAGAACCTAGACAACAATGAGGACCCTAAGAGAGACTTACATGGATCAAATCTACATGGGAAGTAGAAAAAGACAAGATCTCCTGAGTAAATTGGGAGCACGGGGACCATGAGAGAGGGTATAAGGGGAGTGAAGAAAATATATAGTTCAATAAAAACAATAAAATAAAATAAAAGCGTCATGTGTACATTAAACAATAGAAAAGAGGCACATCTTATGTGGCCATTTATACTAGAGTGAAAAGAACACAGAAAGTTTTAATTTTTTTTTCTTTTTATACTGTTTCCCGAATTTTCTGAAACAGGATTGTGTAATTTCTATAGTTAAAATGTACTGTGACAGAGACAGGAAGGGAGTGATATTTGTCATGCAGTTGTCACTTATCCAGCCCTGTTCCAGATGGCATAATTGGGACAGGTGTAGGGACCTGGGAAGGTTGCTTCAGATCTTGCCTGGGGTATTCAGTGATCACGACGTAGCATGGGTTTATCAACAAAAAGGCTGATAAGGGACATTTGGTTGTTTGGTTAACTCAGGTACACAGCTGGCCCCAGCCTCTCCTCCATTAAGCTTGCTTCTGTTTCTGACCACACTTCCCTCCAGACCTGAAGTGATAAGGATGGGGTGACAACAGTATGTCCCTTGCTGATTTTGGAAACAGGCAGAGTAGTCACTTCACTCCTGCCTGTGACAAAGTAACCGGACAGAGTAACTGAAGAGAGTGAACACCTGAGCAAACCTAGATGGCCTTGGATGCGGTAATGACTTTTTAAAAATTAAGTGTGTGTGCGTGTGTGTATCTCTGTCAGTGTGTATGTGTCTGTGTGTGCTGTGTGTATCTGTGTGTGTCTGTGTGCATTTGTGTCTGTGTGTGTATGTGTGTATCTGTGTGTGATGTATGTGTGTATCTGTGTGTGTCTGTGTGTGTATCTCTGCGTGTGTGTGTATGTGTGATGTGTATGCATGATGTGGGCACAAAAGTGTCATGGTGTGCATGTGGGAGCCGAAGATCAACCTTCAGGAGCTGGTGAGATCTGGGGATGGAATTCAGGCCACCAGACCTGCTCAGTGCCTTTACCTGCTGAGCTACTACAACGTTCAAGGAATAATTCAAGAAAAAAAAATCACTGATAAACTAGACTTAATCAAAATTATAAATTTCTGTACTATTGAATTCAAGGAAGAAAATGAGAAGACAAGCCACAAACTGGAAGACATACACACAAAAGATGTATTGATAGTGACCCATTGTACAGGAAACTCTTGAAGCACAACAAGAAGAAAATAGCTGAATTTAACATTGAGACGAGGCCACAAAAGACACCTCACCAAAGCAGAGATTCATAGTCAATAGGCTTCATACCATAGACTTAGCAAACGTCGATTAAAACAGCAAGATACCACAGTGTGCCTATTCAAGTGACCAACATCTGGAACACTGGTAACACCGTGTTTGGTGAGATGTGGGCCAGGAGCAGCCTGTTGCTGGTAGAAATACAGGTGTTCCAGCATGGAAGAAGCTTTGTAGTTTCTTATAGATCTAAACATATTTTTCTGTATTTCTTCTCTCCTTGCTGTGACATAAGGAAAGCAACCTAAGGCAGGGAGAGCTGCTTGTGGCTTACGGATTGAGGGTACAGTCCCCCAGGAGCGCGAAGTAGCTGACCACATTGCTTTTGCAGTCAGGAGACACATGGGATGGTGCTCTTCAGCTCGCTTTCTTCTTTCTATTCAGCTCCGGACGCCAGCCTGTTGGACAGTGTTTTCCACGTTCAGGATGGGTCTTCCCTACTCATATTTTTTAAAATATTTTTTATGGTTTATTTGACTTTATTCTATGTGCATTGGTGTGAAGGTGTCAGATACCCTGAAACTGGATCTTCAGACAGTTGTGAGCTGCCATGTGGGTGCTGGGAATTGAACCCGGGTCCTCTGGAAGAGCAGTCAATGCTCTTAACCACTGAGCCATCTCTCCAGCCCTTCCCTACTCATTTAATCTTTCTGGAATCACCCTCACAGACATAATCAGAGGTGTGTCTCCATGGCAACTCTAAATGCGGTCAAACTGACAAGCCTATATCCATCACACTTAGCACCTGAGCCAGTCGCCATGTGCCTGAATCCACACAGAGCCCATACACATGTTTATAACAGACTTAGTCAGCTGCTAAGCAATGCACAGAGGCCACAGCCTCAGAACCTGGAGCAACGAGCCATTTTGTACAGAAAGAAAAAGTTATTTCAGAATGAAATCCTAGCCAAAGCTACTGGCATTGTGGGCCACTACCCTATAAAGAAAGGTTCTTAGAATAATCAGTTAGATTTCCCCCCCGAAGATGGGAGAATACTGGTTTTACTGAGACTTTACTGAACACTTAAGACCTTAGGCAGTGGTGGGGTGTGGAAATGGGGACCCTCAGTTACCTTCTGGAGGGCAGGCAACACTGAACTGCTTAGAGGGAGAGTCCTGTGGCCTCCCTGTCTCTGAAATGTCAACAGGTCACCCTCACCCCTTCTAGAATGATTTACCTCAGCACAACTCCTACAAGCTGAGCTGGGTTGCTGCCTCTATCAGTTCCTAGGAGAAGACTGTGGTGGTGGGCAGTACCCTGGGCTGCTGGGTCTGATTTATGCTGGCACTCATCCCTGGGCAGGCAGCTTTTATCTGCGCTATTGGAACACCCTGGGGAGCACAAAGGAAAATTAAGTTCCTTCTTCTCTCTATAATCTAATTCAAAATTAGAATGATTGCGGTTATAAATCTCAGATTGAGTTGTCTGCTCATTATGGTTTTGCCATTTCATTTCATGCGATAACAATAGCATCAGGCATTAGGCAGAATTTATGGTCCAAGCGCACACTAGCTCCCCGCTCCCTCTCTGTATATATTTGATTGTCATCAAGGCCCTACTACATAGAAAATGGAGGGTCACCATTCCCTTTAGAGTGACGGGAACCTGTAAGACCAAGGAGAAAGGGCTTCCCAAGACCAAACACCAGTTGCCACCACCAAACCGTCTTGTGCAGAGACTGCTTCTGCCTTTTATAGAAGGTTTATTAGGGCTGATGAGATGAACCTGCCACCAAGCCCGATAACCTGAGTTTGATCCCTGGGACCCGCAGGGTGGAAGGAGAGAACTGGGTATCTCACAAGCTATCTTCTGACCTCTGCATGCGTACCATGGCAAGTGCACACCACACACACATGCACACACACACATATGCACATTAATAAAAATAAAAAAATTAAAATTAATCGTTAAACCTTCTGAAGATATTTAAAATACATAAAATAGGGCCAGGCAATGGTGGCACACACCTTTTTATCCCAGCACTTGGGAGGCAGAGGCAGGCGGATCTCTGTGAGTTCAAAGCTAGCTTGGTCTATAAGAGCTAGTTCCAGGACAGGCTCCAAAGCTACAGAGAAACACGGTCTCAAAAAACCAAAATAGATAAATAAAAAAGAAAAAAAAGAAAAACATAAAATAGGTGCTAAGTCAGTTGGAACAGGACTTATCTAGCAAGCATGGGCTAGGTGGGTGATTCAGCACGTGAGAGATACAGACAGGAGGTTACAAACCTTAAGGTCATTCTCAGCTACTTGATGAGTTTTTGGACAGCCTTAAATAACTGAGATCCTGCCTTTAAAAAAAAGGAAAAAAAGAAAAAGAAAGAAGGAAAGAAAGGAAAAAGCAAACGTTAAGAAGACACCTATCTACCATTCCTTCCCTCCTTCCTTCCTCCTTCCTTCTTCCCTTTCTCCCTTCCTTCCTTCTTCCTTCCCACCGTCCCTCCCTCCTTCTTCCTTTCTTCCCCTCTCCCTTCCTGCCTTCCTTCCCTCCCTCCCTCCTTTCTTCTTTCCTTCCTTCTTTCCTTCTTTCAGGCTCTAATCAAGGTTTGGCTAGTTTGCCTTCTTCTGGCCTGAGGGTACCAGGCACACACACACACATACACATATACACTCAGTGCACAGACATGAATGCAGGCAAAAAACACCAGGAGAGAGAAACTTAAATTATATTGTATTAAATTAAATATTTTTAAATAAAAATGATTTATTATTATTATTTAAAAATCCCAAGACAGTTTTCCAGCAAGCCAGGAAATGGTGCAGACAGAGTGGCTCATTCTCTGCCTGTTTTGGGGGTCATGATAGGCTGAGGGGGCGGGGTTTGTTCACATAGACAAGGGAAACTGCATTTGCATAAGCACCGCTGCGAGGGTGAGTGTTTTCTTTACAATAAGTCCCATCCATTGCCAAGTGGAGAAAATGATCCCCAAACAACCAGACTTATTGCTTGCCTGAGGACCATAGACATTTAAACATGGCGCTGTCATCGTCTGGAATCACCAAGGCCTGAACACAAGAAGGCAAAGCACGTCAAACAAAGATTCATCTCTCTTTCAATATTGAGTGTAAGTACCGTGGCAGTCAATGGATGCCACATTTTCCAATGAAGTTACATTTTCTTAACATCGAAGATGGCAGTGGGCAGGGAGAGGAACCCAGACTCTTCCAACTCATTGTATGAGTTAAAGCAATACATTTATAGGAAAACATTTGACATACTTACTTTTTTTTTTTTTGGTTTGTTGAGACAGGGTTTCTCTGTAGCTTTGGAGCCTGTCCTGGAACTAGCTCTGTAGACCAGGCTGGTCTCGAACTCACAGAGATCCGCCTGCCTCTGCCTCCTGTGTGCTGGGATTAAAGGCATGCACCACCACCGCCTGGCTGACATACTTACTCTTTTGTGTTGTTTTAAGCACACCGTGGTGATGTTTGTTTAATAAACGTGTAGGTATTTTTCAGAACTACCTTTACAGTTTCCAACCAAATACATGTTTGCATAATTTACTCTGATGACCTCCTCCTCATGGTAATCATTAGGACAAAGTAGAGGCATGTGTCATTTAACTGGTTTCCCCGTAAACACTTACGGTAATAACGTGACTTGAGCACCATAAAGTCTTCTGGTTTCCCATATCTCGGTACAGAATGTAGCTTCGTTTCACTGAGTTGGTTATAAAGCAACTGGACAACTGAAGACAGAAAGTAAAGAGACCCTTCTGAAATAAAATGTATTTTTTTTTTGGAAAAAAAAGTTTTAATCATTTATTTAGTTTTCCATTTTTATTTGTTTGTTTACTTGCTTCGTGTTCCTGAGACAGGATCTCTCTATACAGCTCTGACTGACTATCCTGGAACTCACTCTGTAGACCAGGCTGGGCTCAAATTCACAGAGATCCACCTGCCCCTGCCTCCCGAGTGCTGGGATTAGAGGCGTGCGTGCGCCACGCTGTTGTTTGTTACTCTTTACGACTCTTACTGGCTGAACTCAGACCTCGAAGTAGAAGGTCTCAGGGAGGACAGCCTTTGTCTCCCGTTATCTGTTCCTCATGATTTTCTTTGGCTTCTCTGATCCTTTTGGTCAAAAGTTTAGCAGGGCTCAGCAGCCTCCTCCTTTTTCTTATTGCATTGTTTCTTCAGTGTTTGGGTGGCAGGACACGTGGAATAACAAGATCCTGAATCGTGGGTGCTTTCGTTCTGGGCTTCTTAGTTTCTTTGTTTAAGGGCTTTCTGACAGTATATTGGCAGACATCTTTAGAGAGACTTCAGTCTCTGCAACTCTTTCTGGTCCCAAATGCTGAAGCACAGTAGTATCTGTTGGTCCAGGCATATCCTTCTCTCCTTTTTCACAATAACCAAGTTGAGAACACTCTGGCATCCACAACATATCCCCAAACAGACTTCGTCTCCCCAGTTCTCTTTGGCCTATAGCAAGAATTTCCTTACTCAAAAGCACATGCACTCTGCTGTGGGTCAAACGCTTCACTTTATGGGAAAATCTTGTCATTCCCAGCATCTCATCAGTCAGAGCATCAGAGACAACTTCTGAGGCTGTGATTAATTGCTGCTGTTATTAATCATAATGTAAATATTTGATATGGAGGTTGAGAAATGCTAAACACACACAAAGAAAGAGATGGAAAAAGAGAGGGAGGGGGAGGGAGGGAAAGGAAGGGAAGGAGGGAGAAAGAGGAACGGTGGGAGGAAGGGAGGGAGGGAGGGAGGGAGGGAGAGAGAGAGAAGGAAAGCATATGGTAAGGTTGGCTTGCCTTCTGTCAAAGTTAGGTCTTCTTGCCACCTGTGCCCATGATGCCATGGTGGTGTTAGTGCCATGGTATTTTCCTTAAGAGGATCATGTGGTGTTTAATTTCTAGTTCTCTGTCTGTGCCCCAGCTTGTCTAGGGACTCTGCCTTCTTTGTTCAGTGCATTACCAGCCCACGGTCATAGTTGGTATGCACTCCTGTTGACAGATGTTTGTTTGCTGTTGGATGAGCAGGGCGGGAGTTCTGTCAAACCCTCCCCAGGAGCACAGCCACAGTGTTAGTGACAGTGGATTCAGAGCCACACAATCTCAGATGCAGCCTCACAATGACTGAGCTGCTGGATGCTGTTGTCAATGTGTGTTTGTGAGCCAGGTATGGTGGTGTGTGCCTGTAGTCCCAGAACTTGGGAAATGGAAGCAGGGGGAGCAGGGATTCAAGGTCATCCTCAAGTATGGAGCATGTCTGAGGCCAGCCTGGGTGACAGGACCCTACCACAAAACCAAAAACATATGAAAGGAAGAAACTGTGTATTTATGAACAAGAATTCTCCCAAAGAGATTGGATATGGAGCATGCATCCTTCCTATGCACAGGTCCATGTGATTGTTGAGCAAGTTTTGAGAGAGAACTGTAGCTTTCCTTGAAGAAGTCAACACCAGATAACCTGGACATCTATCTCCTCAATAGCATAAGACTCTAAAGTGGCTGAGCCATTTCCCAGAGTGAGGATATTGCTCAGCAAATAAGGGTTACCTAAGGCACTATCAAATTTGATTTTTCTGACTCTTCTTGCTTTAAAGTTCTTCATTCACTTCTCTTCTGCTGACTCTCTCTTGGTCCATTTCTCCTTTGTTTCAAAGTTGTTTTATAGTTAAATAATAATTGCAAGAATAATATAAAGAATTAGAGTCTATTTATATTCCCAGATTGTCAACATAACCACCTGCCAATATTCATGGCCAGAACACTCTCACAATTTTTCCTCATGTTCCATCTCCAGCCCATTTATTCCATGATCTTTCATTCATCTCTAATCTATGATAGTTCTTTCTTTGCTTATTTTCCAGTTGGTACTTCTAAGGAGAAGAAAGGGCTGGCCGGTTATTTTGTGCAGCATCTCTTAGTTTGAGTTTGTGATGAAGATGATGACAGATATTATCAGGAAGAGATGGTGTGTCCTACACAAGGGAAGAAACAGTATGTCCTCCTCCACCCAGCATTTCAGAGACTCCATCATTTTGACATCTTATTAATCTGGATATTGTTCACCTTGAACACTTGGTTAAGGTGGTCCTGAATATTTCTCTGCTGGAAAATCATTGTCACTTTTATAGGTAATAAATATCTTGGCTAGATACTTAAATTTTTTTCTTTTATTTACTTGCTTGGTTGTGTGTAGGTGGGTGAATGTGTCCATGTTTTAGTGCACGTATGGAGGTCAGAAGACAATTTCCTGGAGTTGTTTCTCTCCTACCATGTGCATCTTGGGGTAGAGAATGGGAAGATGGAAGGAGAGATCAAGCTAAGATCTTCAGATTAAGCCGCAAACACCTTCTACCTACTGAGCCATCTCACCAGCCCCTGGAGAGATACTCGGAGGTTGTATTGACCTGCATTCTCTTCAAATGTCTGTCCCCCTGATTTTAGCTCCTCTTTTGTCTATATGGAAAATTCTATAGGAGACGTTAGATTTCTTAAGGTTTTTAAAGTTTTTTAAGTTTAAATACTGTATAAATTTTGGCACTGTATAAATATAATCTCAGGCTCAGTTTGCAGAGGACAATTGCAAAGTCCCTTTTACTCTAGCCATGTAGGGTCCCTTCCAGCACAGAGGTAAAATCTGCTCAATGGTGTCTTTCCAGCATGATTTCTATACATATCAGGAAAAGTCTCCAACCAGTTCCTGTTCCTCAGAAGTCACTTGTTCTCTCTGTAGACAACAGACTAGATTCTGTTATTCATAAATATTTATTGTACCTATTTTGATATTTTTCTTTTCTATGCCAATGATAGCATGACTTACATATAGTTCTATATCTTAATTTATGCTTTACTATAAAGTACACCTTGGAGATTGTTCCGTGTTAGTACATGGGGCACCTCTTCACTGGGTCTAATGGTGTCAGAGCCTTTTCTAGCACAGACCCTACTGGGTCAGTTCTTAGCTTCCCCTTGGTGGGTGTTCAGTGAGCTTTCAATCTTTTGGTGTCAATGGTGTGGCAATGCATTACACAGATCCCTTAGTCTGTGACAGATTACCGTCTGATAAAACTGTCTTTAAGTTGAAAATGTTATAGGTCAAAAAAGAACCTAAGGCAGCTGACCTCCTGACCACTTTAGCTCAGCAGAATAGCACCCAGGGGGAGGACTTGCTGTGGTTCCCTGTGCCTGTCTGCAGGAGGCTAACTGGCAGACGTGGCCTGTTGCAGCTTCTCAGCATCACAAGAAATGATCGTATTTCTTGTTACCAGCCTAGGAAAAGACCAAAGTCCAAAGCTGAGAGTACGCTGTCTTTTGGGGTGGGGGTGGACAGAATTTCACAGAGCTCGGGTTGGCCTCACCCTCACTGTGTAGCTGAGGATGACTTTGAACTCCTGGGCCTCCTGCCTCCTAGGGGCTATGATCACACACATGGATTATCACACTCAGGGTATTGAAGTGTGGTTCCTGCTGAATGGATATCATTCTTGTACCATCACAGAGTAAAACAGTAGACATGTAACCATCATGGTGGATGGCAGTCTCTGTCTCCTAGAAGTGCAAGTGCTACTACCCATGGGAATATTATTTAGACAGCAGGCGATGGTGGTGGATACCTTTAATCCCAGCACCCAGTAGGTAGAGGTAGGAGGATCTCTAGGTGGGAAGTCCTTCTGTATATGTGTTGCTTTTATTGGTTAATAAAGAAGCTGTTTTCAGCCAATGGCTTAACAGACTACAGCCAGGTTGGAAGAGATACATAGAGAAAGTAGGCAGAGTCAGAGAGACGCCATGGAGCTCCCAGAGGGGAAAGATGTGAGCTGCCAGCTGGAACCTTGCTGGTAGACCACGAGCCTCATGGTAAAATATGAAATAATGGAAATGTGTTAATACTAGATGTAAGAGTGAGCTAGCAATACACTTAAGTGATTGGCCAAGCAGCGATTTAAATAACAGTTTCTGAGTGATTATTTTGGGTCTGAGCTGCTGGGAACAAACTAATAGCCTTCAGCCTACAGATCTCTGTGAACCCGAGGTCAGCCTGGTCTACAGAGTGAGTTCTGGGACAGCCAGGGCTACAAGAGAAACCATATCCGAAAAACCAAACAAACAAAAAGAGAATATTATTTTTTCACAGGGTCTCACTACACTACGCAGGCTGCCTCAGAGTCATGACCTTCCTGCCCCAACTTCCTTCCTGAATCTTGGGATTATAGGTGTGTGTGTGTACGAACATGCGTGGCTTACACATATCATTTTTATGGTAAATTCCTGGAGTTCAAAATGCTAATGTTGAGCAAACCCAGTCCTAGGACATGAGCAGATCAGGATTGACCCAGCGACCAGACCCAGAGCCAACGATCTACACCGGAACAGGTACAATGGAGTAACCGCTGAGCAAGTGAGCCAGAGCCAGAGACTGCTGAGGGTCTGGATGTGAATCTGGGGCCTTCAAGGGAGTAGACCTAAGCCAACACCCCGGTTGGGTCTGGGCAAGAGTCTAGGACCTCCCAGGAACTAGGCCAGAGCCAGGACCTCTGTCAGCCTGGGTCCCAAGGGAATAGGCAGGAACCAGAGATCTTGGTGGGGCCAGGCACGAGTCTGGGACCTCAGAGAGAGTAGGCCTGAGCCAGGTCCTCTGTGGGTTCCGGCATTGGTTTGGGACATCAAAGGGAATAGGCAGGAACCTGGAACTCCTATGGGTCCCAGTGCGAGTCTGACACCTCTGAGAAAGTAAGCAGGTCCTCTGCAGGTTCGGGCACACCCAAGATTGGAATCTCCCAGACAGTAGACTTGAACCAGAAACGTTACCAGGTCCAACTCCAATCCAGGGACTTCTGCAGGAGGGAATCCAGACAAGGATTTACAGATACAAGTCAAAGCCAGTAACCTAGGCCAAAGTTGCCCTGAGGCAAGGAACTCCACCTTGGGCAACAAATTCCACAGGAGTAGAAATGAAGGAGACTCCTAGGATAGAGAGAGCTGGAGGAAACAAGCTCCACCGGGAGCAGAAGCCAGGAGCAAATACAGCCCTGGGAACAAACCTAATCCCAGGACATTGGCAGATCACGATTGAACCAGAGACCAGATCCAGAGTCAGTGATTGCCACCAGAACAAGTCTAAATCCAAGCCAGGGACTTCTGCAAGAGGAGATCTAGACCAAGATTTACAGAAACAGATCAAAGCCAGCAGCCTAGGCTAAAGTAGGCCTGAGACAGCAAACTCCAAGGAAGTAGACCAAAGCACAGGAGCACTGAGCTACCTCCAGGATCAGGAATAACCAACGGGGTAACTAGAACTGTGACACTGACTATACCAGGGGAAAACCATCTTAGCTTTGGATTCACTGGCACCTAGAAGGTTATTCAACAGAATCTCAGACAGCACCAACCACACCTATTAGAGGAAAAGATGAGTAGAAAAGGTAAGATCATATGCTACACCACAAAGAGCAACACAATACCAGGAAAACCTAAAGACCCTACAAAAGTAAGACCTGAACAACCAAATATGGATGAACCAGAAGATAATGATCTAAAAAATAACCTCAAGAGAATGTTTGAAATTCTTAAAGATGAAATGAGAAATTACCTTAAAGAAATGGAAGAAAAAACAAACAAAAAATTGGAAGATATCAGCAATCACTTAGAGAAAACCAAGATAAAGCACTCAAACATATAACAGAAACTATTCAGGTCTTGAAAACTGAGATAGAAAAAATAAAGAAAAAACAAGCCGAAGGAATTATAGAAACAGAAATCATGAGAAAAAGAGCAGGAACCACAAATGCAAGTATGAACAACAGAATACAAGAAATGGAAGAGAGAATCTCAAGTGCTAAAGATAAAATAGAGGAAATAGACTCATCAGTTAAAGAAAACATTAAATCTAACAAAAGCTTAACCCAAAATATCCATAAATATGGAACACCATAAAAAGGCCAAATCTTAGAATAATAGGTATAGAAGAAGGAGAAGAAGTTCAACTCAAAGGCACAGAAAATTTATTTAACAAAATCATAGAAGAAAACTTTCCCTACCTAAGGAAAGACATGCCTATGAAGATACAAGAAGCTTACAGAACACCAAATAGACTGGATCAAAAAAAAAAAAAAAGTCCTCTCGCCACATAATAATCAAAACACTAAAGATAGAGAGTAAAGAAAGAATATTAAGAGCCGCAAAGGGAAAAGGCCAAGTAACATATAAAGGTAGACCTATCAGAATTACACCTGACTTCTCAGTGGAGACAATGAAAGCCAGAAGGTCATGGTCAAGCATTAAGCAGACGTTAAGAGACCACGAATGCTAGCCCAGACTACTATACCCAGCAAAACTATTGATCACCATAGAACAAGATATTCCATGACAAATCTAGATTTCACCAATACCTAGCCACAAACCCAGCCCTACACAAAATACTAAAAGGAAAACTCCAACCCAAGGAAGATGGCTACACCAACAAAAACACAGACAATTGATGATCTCATTACAGCAAATCCCGAAGAAGAAAAAAAAAACGCACAAAATAACATCACCAACGAGGAAAACCAAATTAACAGGAGATAGCAACCACTGGTCATTAATATCCCTAAATGTAAATGGACTCAACTCACCCATAAAAAGGCACAGGCTAACAGATTGGATACGAAAACAGAACCCATCCTTCCTCTGCATACAAGAAACACATCTCAACCTCAAAGACAGACATCATCTCAAAGTAAAAGGTTGGGAAAAAAATATACCAATCAAATGGACCTAAGAAACAAGCAGGTGTAGCTATCCTAATATCTAACAAAATAGACTTCAAGCTAAAATCAGTCAAAAGAGACAAAGAAGGACATTTCATATTAGTCACAGGGAAAATCCATCAAGAGGAAATTTCAATATTGAA
>PVIU01016039.1:0-46214 GCA_004026605.1 Ondatra zibethicus
AGGGGAAAATGCCTGGTGTAACATCAGATGTGGTTCAAGATCATCCCTCAGTCCATGACAGCAAGGCTACAGGCATCACTTCAGAGTTCAGAGCCCCTGGGTTGCTGGTGCAATGTCCAGAAAGTTCAGAATTGTTTAAGATGATGAGGAGAGGAGGGGGAGGGAGCACGTTTGGTTAGAATAAGAAGAGTGTTTCCCAACCAGTTTCTCACGTAGGATCAGTGGGACCCAGGTCGTCCTTGTGGCAGGTGGCACAGCATCAGCATAGAAACGCGGTTCTTTCGGGAACATGTCAGGTTCATGACCTGATGGGGTGGGAGAGCTGTAGAGTCCAGCACCCGATGTATAAATACCCACACAGGGTTCAAGGCTGAGGACAGTTACAGCAGGAAATGAGGGTTGCCTTGGTCACTGCATTTGAGGGAAGGGATGACCTTATGCACAAGCTTTGATTTCTGTAGCTGTTGACACACCAGTGTTTAACTGCTTGCCAGAACCTCTCTCCTGAATTCACAGGATAAAATTTTATTTTTATCTATTACAAAAGTAACATGTGCAGTATAAAAATTCTGAGTTGATAAAACTCTTAAAATATTTGATAATCATAATTCTCAGTGCTAAGCTTTTTTGGGTGCACATGAGACAAGCTCTCCCCATACATCTCAGACTGCCTTTAAACTCGCTGTGTAGCCTAGGATGGCCTTCCCATGGTAGTCTCCCGAGTGCATGAATTATTAAGGGAGTGAACCACCAAGCCTAGCTGATAAACATCACGGAGGCCTTTGGGTATAATATTTCATTCTCTGTGTAGTGTTTTTATAAAATTGGGATCATGCTACACATAACTTTGTGGGATTTGGCATTCACCTTGCTCTGAAGTTATTAGAGCAACTTTGGGTATTGCAAGAACACTAGATGAAGGTAATGAGGCCCAGGGTTCTCACAAAGCATTTTCTCCTCTCTATAAATCCACACCAAAAAAATTCTTCACTGTTGACTTTGTAAAACATACAAATTATCTTCTAAGCAAAGAATCAGCCTTTTAAAATGTTGTAATCCCAAGGTCAGGATCATTGCTGCCTCCAAACAGCTGCAATTTAAAATATACTTTTAAAAACCTTGTTTTTCCCCCATAAAGGACAGTTGAGGATTCATGCACAAGGCATGTGCCTTGTGACATACAAACTCTTCTGGCTGTGCACAATTAGATTTGGAAAATGTTTCCCCTTGGAGTTGAGATTAAGAGGCAGGCAAGCCCATCCTAAAAGTCTGAAGCATAACCACAGATCACAGCAAGAACTTGAAGGATGAAGTCTTCACAGAAACCCAGGGCAGAGGAAGGAAAGAGGGGGCTAGTGCACACCTGAGCTGTGTAGCATGTGCATAACATGTGCTGACGTGGTGTGCAAGTTGTTGCTCAAACCGAAAGGCACAGGGAGTGAGCTCCAGTACGTTTATCCCTTCCCCTCAGCAGACCCAACCCAACCTCTCCAAAGGAACGCTGAATAAATATTTAAACAACACAGAGAGCAGCCTGCCTGGGGCTCCTGGGCTCTAGCCCCTTCTCTGCTCAGGATCTTCTCTTGAATCATCCTATGGAAATGGCAAAGGAGCAGGGTTGCGGGTCCCCTCCCATCACTATATACATATGGGCAGTATCTATGAAGGCTCAGCCACCTGGTGCAGAAGTGGAGGGGACACCAAATTCTCACATGGAGCAGAAGGGGAAGGATGAAGGCAGGTTTCAGGGGTACACATAAGCAAATTTTGCCTCAACACTGCCTACAAAGAAGAGATTTTGTGTAGGGTTTACCATTTTCTATTGGGGCCACTGAGCACTTGGTGGCCCCACATCAAGTCTGACCGCATACAGGTCCCTGCATATAACTCTGTCAACTTGCCCCTGTGAAAGTCTCTCTGGTGGCAGACCTCACAAATGTACATTCTCATGGTAGGCCCCAACCTATGTGCTGTTTGTCTGAGTTTGAGTGATGTGAATGTGTGGTGATGTACTCTGTCCAGGAGCCACTTCAGAACTAGGACAAAAGTCAAGCTCTCCTGAAAGGAAGGGCGATGGAGATGCACAAGCAATAAGGAGAGGCTCCCGAGGCTCAGGCAAAAGGGACCACTTAGGAAAGCAGTGGGACTTCATTGTGGTCACACTGCCAGCCACTGAAAGGGATGCTCTGAACCCTGGGACCTGTCTTCCCTGGACTGAGGTTCACATCTTCGCTCTCTGATGTGTGACATCAGATAAGCAGTTTAATCCCGAGGCATCTGGGCACTAGAGTTGGGGCTTTGGGATCTTGGGGAATCCAGGTTTCTTGGCAAAGTAAAGATCGCCCAACTTTAACTTGTTAACTTGGCCATCTAACAGCCTCTGGGACTTTATTAATATGAGTTTGTTTCCTCATTAGTAAGGATGAGGGCACAGATAACTCTTCCCTCATAGCCTGGCTGTGGTGCAATGAGGTGGCATGGGGGAGAGATGATGCAGAAGGGCATACGGACAGCACAGAGACCAGCTAGGTGCTCAGCAGTCAGCAGCTGCTGCCTTTTAGATGAAGCTTGTTGGGGAAGAATCAAGGCCCCATAGGCTCCTTATATCTCTAAGAGACACTGTGACATTCTCATGGGACAACAGCTCTTCAGAAACTCATCCAAACTGCATGCAGTGCCTTTGACCAGCACATGCAATACTCTAAGTCACAGCGAAGGCTTTTGTTGGGAGGTGTACGCTTTCTTTTTCCTCTGCCTTTCCTTCTATCTGCTATCACAGATACACCGGCAATTGCCTCTGGGTGCCCACAACAGCCCTGGCTCCCAGATATCTTCTAAGATGAAGTATAGTTTCTGGATAATAAGACAACACTTAAAAAGCAAACACCCTGGACCATCTACATTCAAATAAGGGTCTTTTTCTTTTGGGATGCTGAGCCTCTTTAGGGGAACTTTCAAAATCGCCTATTTGAGAAAGTATCTTCTAAGGGGACAGAGCCCTGTTCTTTGGGAGTGTACAGAAAGTAAGCCATGGCTAGGCCTGTTAAGTAAGAAATCAAGCTGGGAAGTAACATATAAACAATAAAGCACGGCTGTGAAACCACACAGCGAACCTTGTGAACGGCACTAGTCTGTAAAAAGTGTCCTTGCTTC
The DNA here is from genome assembly GCA_004026605.1 of Ondatra zibethicus. Classification (NCBI taxonomy): domain Eukaryota; kingdom Metazoa; phylum Chordata; class Mammalia; order Rodentia; family Cricetidae; genus Ondatra; species Ondatra zibethicus. The sequence goes on from PVIU01016039.1 coordinate 3,154, forward strand.
TAGCTGCTGTCACACAGCACAAGGGCAGTCTAGCGCGAGCTGTGTTATTGCATCAGTAAACCGTCCATTTATTATTTACCATGCATAAAATGGGTCGTTCCTCAGCTCATACCCCAGGGTCTCCATTTCGGCATTCTAATCTCTATGCAAGTGGGTTTCCAATTGGAAGCAGACCTTTTCTTGGTACAGCACACTGCATACTGAAGTAGGCAAACCAGGGTAAACTGTTAAAATTTGTGGTATTTCCAAGGTATGTTCATGTCCAGAAGGCACTTCAGCCTGGCGATTGGAAAGCCAACCAGATGCTAAGTATAGTATGTGTGCTGTGCCTAAATAATTATTTAAAAAATTTAAATTAAGTTTAAAAATAACCTTAGTGAGCTCTTTTCTAATCACAGGGGGAGTATGGGTGTGTAGCAATCTTAGACAGGGAGAAGAAAATATGAGTTTACTGTTGTCTTATTCAGGGGTGGCTGCTGCTAACGTCACAAGGTGTGTCCTTCAAGTTTGCGCGGGAACGTGTGTGAAGAAAAACAGACCCTAGCGCAGCTCCTTCGTACCTCCTGTATCTGTTTTAACACAGGATGTAACATCCCACAGCGTCAGTCACTGTCCTACAGTATTAGCTAATTACAAAGGGTGACTTGTAATTGACATGTGGCTCATCTATCACGAATCATTCATGCCGTTATTTAAACGCCCCTACCCCCTCTTCTTGCTTCCTTTGCTGTCATGAGCAGTAGCATGATAAGCAGTCCTGCCACACCCTGTCTCTGCAGACCAGTGGTTCTCAACCATCCTCATGCTGCGACCCTCTAACACAGCTCCTCGTGTTGTGGTGACTCCACACAACATTGTTTTTCTGCTACTTCATTTTCATTGCTACTTCATAACTGTAATTTTGCTACTGTTGTGAATCGTAATGGTAAATATCTATGTTCTCCAATGGTCTTAGGTGACCCCCGTGGAAGGGTTGTTTGACCCCAAAGGGGTCACAACACACAGGTTGAGACCTGCAATACACATTCCCTTTCATTTCCTTTGAAAGATGTGGAGATTAAAATGTAGGTCAAGAATGTATAGAAGGCCACTCTCTCACAAGGAGACCACCCACCAGCACACTGGGTGGGTCTCATAAGGAGACCATCCACCAGCACACTTGGGTGGGTCTCTCTTCCTGAGACTTTCCTTTGAGGAGCTGCCTCCATGCTTGCAGGCATGTTTTACTTCCTTCCTAGCACCCCTCTGTCTTCAAACCCTCATGCTTATGCCTATATGAAGATATCTTTATTAAACCCCAACTCTGCTTCATTAAAAACTTGTGTAAAAGCAGTCGGCTCATTTCAAGAATTACCTTCTAGGGTTTCTGATGGTGTCTCACTGACCATGCGCGAAAGCGCCTTTGCCTGCCTCTTTACCAGTTCTGGGCACCGGGTCTTTGCCACCCTTCCTGACTGCTGCTGGATATGATGGCACATGCCTGTCATCCCCGTACTTGAGAGGCTGAAGGATTGGGAATTCGAGGCAATCCTCAGCTACATGGTATACTGGAGCCCAACTTGAGCTTCATGGGAATTTGTGCCAAGAAGAAAACCAAAGGAAAATCCAAGACAGCCTCCCTTGCATGCCCGTGCGCATGCTGAGCACTTTCCATGGGGTTGTGGGCCACCATTTTCCTTAGAAGTTTCCTTTTCATATATTTCACCTGTTTTTGTTTTTTTACTTTTGTAAACCACTTTATTATTTGTGTGCACATGCATGGAGGTCAGAGGAGAACTTTGAGGAGTGGTTTTCTCTCTCTCCACTGTGGGACCCGGGGATTGGACTCGCTGGTCAGGCTTGCAATTTTACCTGCTGAGCCATCACATCAGCCCATTTCCCTACTTTATTTTTTTATTTTTACATGCCTGACTTCAGCAGATATCTTTATACTAAACTTTTGACCCCGTATTATATATATTATAAATAATTTTCCTTTATTTCCTTTTCCTTTTGATTTTTGCTGGGGTTGGTAAGAGGAGGATTTAAAACATGTGCTTACACTATCGAATTTTTCCTTCAAGCTCAGTCACTTTTTGCTCAGCATCTTTATACCCTGGGTAATTATGCAAACATTTACTTTTCTAGAAATTTTATATTTTCATGTTCACATTAAAATTTTCAGGTCATCTGGAATTTGTTTAACTGTAAAGTGTAAGATAAAAATCAAACTTAATCGTTTCTCTAAGCAGTTAGCCAGTTGTTCCAGCATCATGATCGGAATGGTCATTTAATTTACCGCTAAGTTCATGCCGGAGTCTGGCTCTGTTTGGGGCTCTGATCCTTTGTCGTTTGCCAGTTAAACTGGTCACATACTCTTTGAATGATTACACTTTTTTGGTTCATCCTAAAGTCAGCTCAGGCAGTTTCTGCATTTTACTTGGCTAATCTTGTAGTTTATTCTTCCACATAAAGCTTAAACTTATTTTAACTTAAAAAGCACCATGGGGATTTTTGCTGGGATTGTACTAAAAGTAAATATTAAATTTAAAATAAGTGATATCTTTACAATGCTTATTTATTTCTCAGTTTATTAAGAGTGACATGGTTCCTAGTAATAATGAAATAGCACCCGCAGTCAGGACTGGGCAGCCGTCCATAGCCAAGCCTGTGATGAGTCCCGCCTGTCACACTAAGCCTCTTAACAGCCTAAGACACAGATGCTATTGCCACAAGCATCGCACAGAGAAAAATCAAGACACAAAGTGTCAGATAACTTGTTACAGCAACAGCTGGCGGTGACTGAGCCAGGACTCTTCCCTGGTGTTTGTCTCCAGATACTGCACTATGCCTGCAGTCTAGACCATACATTTATTCTCATTTTTAAAATACTCCTCACAAAGATTTTTCTTATATGTCACTCATATGTCATTCTGTATACCTGGACAAATTGTTCTCAATAGATTTTGTTTGTTACATTTTCCCTGGATATTTTAATTTTAAACAGATTTTATTTACTTATTTTGATATGTAGATGTGTGTGGGGGAGCTGCTGCCCCGGCACTGGAGTTGTAAACAGTTGTAAGCCGCCTGGTGTGGGCGCTGGGAACTACACTAAGTCCTCTAGAAGAGCAGGCAGTGCTCTTAACTGCTGGGCCGCCTCTCCAGCTCCCTGGAATGTTTTCTAATGGTTGCCATTGAACTCTGGACAGAGGTAGCAGTAAAAGTTGAGGTGCTTATAGCTGGCAGCAGTGGTGGGGTGGGCACAAGTAAAGAACAGTGATGAATAGGTGTGAAAATGTCATAATAAAACCCATTATTTTGTATGTTAACTAAAAATTCATTGAAAATTAGAAAAAATTACAGAGGTACTAATTCTAAAACATTCAGTTTAATAACCCCCTGTTGTCTAGCAATGTTGTCTAGCAATAAACTAAGAACTCTTGTTTTTTAGGAATGCAAGATCATTCCAAAGTATTTGAAAGTGTTGATGTCATTAGTTCCTGGTGTCTTTAACGTTGCCATGCATTGTCTAATGTGGCAGAGACTGGCCATGTGCGGCTTTGAACACTTAAACAAAACCAAGTGAAATTAAAATTGAATTTCCCAATCACACCAGCCAGGTTTCAAGTACCAACAGCCACCTTCCGCATGTGGGAACAACACCAGCTACCTCCCTAGAATGCTCCCACCATTTACAAGATGGTGATGCTAGAACCATCAGATCAACATCTCAGAAGAGGTGGGATGACTCTCTATTTCCTTCTGAACTTTAAAGTGACCACCTCTTCATAGTGACTTAGCCTTGGAATGATATTGAGTTTCAAATCTGTATATGGAGATGCATGTCACTGTGTCATGGAGATGTGTGTCCACAGTGTCACAGTGTCATGGAGATGCATGTCACTGTGTCATGGAGATGCATGTCATGGAGATGTGTGTCACTGTGTCATGGAGATGATATGTGTCACTGTGTCATGGAGATGTGTGTCGCTGTGCCATAGAGATGCGTGTTGCTGTGTCGTGGAGATGTGTGTCACTGTGTCATGGAGATGTGTGTCACCGTGTCATGGAGATGTGTGTCACTGTTTCATGGAGATGATGTGTGTCACTGTGTCGTGGAGATCTGTGTCACTGTGTCATGGAGATGTGTGTCATTATGTCATGGAGATGCGTGTCACAGTGTCATGGAGATGCGTGTCACTGTGCCATCGAAATGCTGTGTGTCACTGTGTCATGAGATGCGTGTCACTGTGTCATGGAGATGCATGTCACTGTGTTAAAGAAGTGCTATCTGATTTTTTGCTTCTAAGTGATTTTAAATATTTGAACTGAGAGTGAATTCAGCACCTTCCGCATCCAGTGTGGCTATGTGCCAGGCAAAATCCCTCTGGGATCAATTTACTGCCTCTGTCTTCTGTAGGCCCCAATGTGCTGGAACGGGGTGAGTTTGGATTTCAAGGTACCATCTTAGTCCAATGGCCTGTATTTGTCTGTGAGTGAGTGGACGCAGGGCACAGGTGGTGCAGGCAAAGGGGTAAGAAACTGGAGTTCACGGATCAGCTGGCAAGTGTGGGTCTGACCCATGTGTTGTGTCCCCAACACACACACAGACACACACAGACACACACAGACACACACACAGACACACACACACAGACACACACAGACACACACAGACACACACAGACACACACACACACACACACACACACACACACACACACACACACACACACGGTTTGCCCCCCAGAGGCCAGTTCAAATCCTCAGAGCTCTTGACTTTCCTGGGGTCTGAGCTCGGGAGGGAACGTGAGAATTTACAGCAGCTTCCACACTATGGCTGCTCAGGGACATGGAAAAATGGTTTCAAGCAGCACACACATTTTAGACATTCGAGAGCATTCCAAATTTTTAATAAAACTAACTGAATGTTTTCGATGTTTGATATTATCCCAAGCCAGAAATTCCAGATGTCTGTTAGGAAGCTACTGCTTGTGTTTAAGCTATCAAGAGGGTTTGAAGGTGTCAAGGAGAGAAAAAAAGGTGTGCCCTTCCACTTTCCTAATTAAAATAGATTTAGACCTCCTCTCTTCTGGGGGGTATAAGGAGACAACCCAGAGTGAGCAGTGAGCTGCCTATGAGTGGGGGGGGGTCTGCCTTCCTTCCCTCCTAAACCTCTGGGCTGCAGAGCAGAAAGGACAGAGCAGGGGAGCACACAGCGTGATGGAGAATGCAGCCCAGTGTGGCTGCTGTTTATCACCGCAGACAGGGAGCCAGTAATTGTCCTCGTGATGGACGCCAGATGCAAATAATAACCAGGCTCCCGCCATCTGCCTTTCTGGAACCAGACCTCCCATCTCTCCTGGAGTCACACATCTTTAAATTCAGATCTTGCCTGCTGCAAACGTCTCCTGGAAGCTCTGATGTTGTGACAGCCTGTTTTCCCTCATGAGATGCCCTTAGTTTTACTGCCATTGTCCTGACTTCATGTAAAGTCTTCACCACAATGAGAGTTTCTTGGCTACTCTAATCAAGAACCTTCCAGATTGAAAAAAAGTCCCAGAATCCACACATGCAAGCCCAGTAGTCTGGTTTTTGCTTTATTCAAGATTGATCAATTTAGACCATCTTGTTTTATCCTTTCTTTAGAATCTCTAGTGCTTTGCTGAGAAGCCTCAAGTTCCACAGGCCCTAACTAAGCAGGGTTTGCAGAGCCAACAGGGGTGGGGTGAGGGACTTGGTAAACCATAAGAAGGAAACAGGCATTCCCTGCCTCATTAGGTCTGGTTCTATACTTGTGCGGGACACTGAGAACTCTTGTCAAGCCTTGTCCTGATCCCCAAGCTGGGTACCCTTGGGCTGTTCCTACCAGTGTGGTCAGACTCTGGTCAGAACCAAGGGCACAACAGGACCAATTGTTCTCACAGGAGGCCTCATTAGCACTGAGCAATTCTCTGAAGGCCCCTGTAAGTGGCTGTGCTGGCAATGTCCCCCTCCCCACCCTCAAGTTACCAGGACTTACTGAGTGTGACCGAGTCATTGATCTTGAAGCTGCAGAGGACCCTGTCCACATTGCGGGCATGTCGGAAGCCGTTTCCTCTCACGACCACTTGAAAAGACTCTGAAACGAGGAACAACAGCACACATTACTTGACCATCACCTGTGGACTTGCTTTCTGTCTGCTCCAGAGCCTCTGGCTGCTGTTTCCGTAGGGTTCAGAAGCCCAGGAATCAGGTCAGGTAGGAGAACAAGGGCAGCGTGAAGGCTCCTTTCTGCTCACTGACCCCTTCTCTCCCATGTTCTCAAGGAAGACGCGGCTTCCTGCTCAGAAGTGCCGTTCCCTACTTCTGCTCCTGCCTGCACTGCGGTCCTCCCCATCTGTATTCAAATCTTACCCACTTTTCAAGTCTAGACAGTGCTAAAACAGCCAGAGGGGACCCAGAGAAGGGTCCTCCACTTCCTCCCAACACCCCTCCTCAAGTCTGATTTACATTTTAGAATCTCCTGAAAGGATTTCTTCAGAGTCAAGATACCGCATGAGTTTTGGGGACTATGGCCCATGGCACGTAGAGCCTGTGGTGAACCACTGCTGGGCATGCAGCTATGTAGTGTCCTTTGGTCTCTTTCTCCCCCAACCATAAAAGCATTCCTTTAATTAGTGGTGTGACGCTTTTGCAGCTTTCCCTTCTCCTGAATGCATGGCTGTCCTGTGCAGCACAGAGCAGGGTCCAGGAGGCGTCGTACTCAGGTGTCCAGTGTGACCTGCTTGAACTGACACTGGGCCTTCATGACTAGAAAAGACCTCATGGGCTCACATATCAATTGCACATCCATGTATGTCCAGTTATTAGTATGTATGATTGACATTGTTATAGGTTTAAAACTCTTTATAAGATTGTCCTACCAAGAAAAACAACAATTATTGAAATGCTTAAGAATACTGGTTTATGTCTGATGATAGCAAATATCCATTCTGCTTATTCATTTACTTATTTATTCCTGTGAGCCTGTGCACCTGTATGTAGCAGCCAGAGGACAACTTTAGCTGTTGTTCCTCAAGAGCTGTCTACCTTGGTTTTTGAAGCAGGGTCTCCTCTGACTTTAGGCTTGCCAAGTAGGCTAGGCTGGAGGGCCAGTGAGCCCCACCTGCCTTTGCCTTCCTGATGTTAAAAATTAAAAGTGTTGCCACCATACTGGTTTTAAAAGTTTTTTTTTCTTTAACCTGTATCCTGGGGATTGAACTCCAGTCCAGAAGAAAAGCTGTGAAAGTGGACCTAAAGTAACTTGCTACCCAAATAGAGGCTTTGCTGGCAGAAGAATGGAATTAAAAAGCCAACATATGGGACTCTTTCAATGTTAAATAAATGTCATGAGTTTATGTCACTTTCATTCCCATGAAATGCAAAGATCTTGTTTGACAAAGCAATAACTGATAGCTCCTCGCTGTGCCAGCCCAGTGGTGAGCGTTGTATGGATCTGATGTCATTTCCATCCCCCTGCAGGCCAGGGAGTGTAGCTGAGAAAGTGATCTCAGAGAGGTTATGTAATTGCTCAAGATCGCACCAATTTAAAAACCCTCAGACCTGATCTGGAATCAGCCAGGGCAGCCAGGCACCAGGAGCCACTAGCTTAGCTGTCACCCACTATCCTCTCAAGACCATTTGGCTGAAACAGAAAATGGACACTCACTGTGTGTGACCCTTGAGTAAGGAAGGAGTTGCGGTATGATTTCTTTAATGCCCTCATTGGACTAACTTTGGACAGGCGTGCTCATTTGTCAGTTGTGTTGGGCTGACCCACACATGAAACAGGAAACTAACTGTAAGGAACCCAGAGGCACTGTGGGTTGAGAGTACAAATAAGGAAGGCTTTTTAGAAGAACTGGGGCCAGAAGAGAAAGGGAATAAGACTGTGACCTTTTGATGATTTACCCAGAGCTAGCAAAGCTGGACTCATATTCTTAGGGTCAGAACTTTGGTTGGGAACTTTATTAATCAGTATGGTTTTTCAGGGCTACAGTCACGAGCAGTGAGGATTTATACATGCGTGTTGATACTTGCAAGCTATTGCTAAGTTTAGAAAGGTGGATTTAAAACTTTAGATGCTTCCCATCCTGGCCCATCTCTGATCATCGACTAGTTCAGTGGATGGAAAGACTCTTACTACATCTTATTTCCTCAATGAAGCTAAGGAAAACCTATCTTGTGGTTCTAGCTTGAATGCCAGACATACAGACATCTGGTCGACACTTCTGCCGATTCCGCATGCTTTCTGCCTTGCCTTTGGCCTCCCTCTTGTTCCCTCAGAGATCAGCAAAGGGAGAGGAGATGCTGGACACAGGCTGCACGCCAAGCTCCCTTCTCTAACACCATGTTCAGCACTGTCAGCTCAGCTGTCGAACCCTCTATAAAAGCAGCTCCCCACATGTCTGGTTGGCCCAGCCTCAGGGAGTAGAGGAAGGAAGACATTAGGGGCCCACGATAGGAACCAAACCATGCAACCATTTAGGCCTGGGGAGAAGATGCTGGAGTGAGAGGCAGGCTCCTACCCTGCCAGGCACAATTTCCACATTAGCACACACATTTGGTTTCCAGAACAGCTCAAAGATCTGACCCAGCAGCCTCATTGGAATGCCAGATTCTTGTACAAAGAAGTTATGTAATCCAGCTCTGTGCAATGGATCTGTAGCAAGGAGGAACCAGGATACACCCCATCCAGGATATCCCACTCCAATGTCCCTTATCCCCAGAGCCCTACAATTGACCCTTCACAGTCTACACAGTTCAGTGTGTACAGAAAAATGTGAACACAGGATTCTCTGTAGGATACCAGCTCCTTCAGGAAGTTTCTGGATGGACTGTGAGCCTTCAGGGAAAATTGTTTATGTCTTTGATTTAATCTTTTGTGATATTTCTCCTTTAAGGTATGTATCCTCAAGACAAAGGCAAGACAGAAAACATGTAACTTAAGGTTCTTTATGATAGATGATAGCATTTTTATGTCTTCTAGATGCTGTCCTGCTAACCTGGGGTGGGTTTGCCTCCATGTGAGCTCACTGGATGACTGAAAGAACAAAATGGGAACAGGCAAGGTGCTCACATGTTCAGGTCCCAGGCATGTCTAATCTGGATACTTCTTGATGTCAACAAATGGAAATATATTCAACATCATTAGTCATTATGGAAATGCAAATAAAAGCTGCAATACTATTTCATAGCTGATATGACAGCTATACTGAAAATAACAAGAATAAGTAAAGAAAGGAAAATCCATGTGCATTGTTAGTGGGATTATAAAATGGTAAACATCTTTGGCAATAGTCTGGCTGTTCCTCAAAATTTTAAATATGATTACACCATGAACCAAACTTTCTGCTCCTAGATATGCTGTGGGACAATGGTCTTGTACCCTGCAAAGATTTGTTAGTTATATTGCTTTAATAAAATGCTGATTGGCCAGCAGCCAGGCAGGAAGTATAGGTGGGGTGATGAGAACAGGAGAATTCTGGGAAGAGGAATGCTCAGTCTGCAGCCTTCACCCAGATACAGAGGAAGCAAGATGAGAATGCCTTGCTGATAAAAGGTATCAAGCCTCATGACTAACACAGACAAGAATTATGGATTAATGTAGGATGTAAGAGTTAATAAGAAGCCTGAGCTACTAGGCCAACCAGTTTATAATTAATGCAGGCCTCTGTGTATTTCTTTGGGACTGAATGGCTACCGGACCTGGGGGACAGAAATCTCAGGCAACATAGATAGATATTCAAGAGAAATGAATGCTGTGTGTCCACACAAAAACTTGCACAAGAACTTACAATAGCACTGTTCATAAGAACCTGCAATAGAAACAGCTGATGCCCATTAACTGATAAATAAGATTTCTCTATATAACAGAATATTACCTAACCATAAGGAGACCAGGTTCTGATGTATACTGTAACATGGGAGCCTTAGAAACACTGTACTAGATGAAAGAAGTCAGGTGCAAAAGGTTGCATGTTGCAGGATTCCATTTTTGTGAAGTGCCTGTTAGCGAAGTCAGGAAGCAGATTAGTGGCGGCTGTGGTGGGGGATGGGAATGATTGCTCACTAGGTACAGTTTCTTTCTTTCTGAATGATGAAAGCATTATGGAATTAGGTGGCTGCTGTGGCCACACAACATTGATATGTTAACAACATCAAATGAATTGTATACTTTAGAAGGGCAAATTTCATAGTTTGTGATTTAAAAAGAGCAAAAAGTAAGGGGTTTGACAAACCTATTTTACACTCTCCTTTTCTTCAGTTTTCTTCTTTTTGTTTTTTTTTTTAAATTAAAACACATAGTTTTGGGATGGCTTCCCATCACTCACTGGACTAGAAAGAGAGACATTTGCATATTTTCCCCTTGCTCTGCTCTCTCAGTACTGCTGTGTCCCACGACAGTCAGGGCTACTTCATCCTAGAAGTCGGTTTGGGTTTTCTTTCCTGATAAATGCTTATTGCACCACCTAACATTCTTTGGACCATTGAGATTTTACAACAAGGTCTGTGAGTCATAACATGCACAGGAAGGGTAGGATTTGACATGCGAGACACATAAAGGGGACAGGATGGCAATCTCTTTACCACCGTCAATGTTCCCCTCTACTGCCTCTGCCATCTCCCCCTGTTCCTCATTCTGCCTGAGGAACCGCTGTTCTGCTTTCTAATAAAGCATCAGGTCCCCCATTCTAGGAGTTCATCGAATGGGGTCACACAAACAAGCGTTCAGCTTGGCTCTCCCATCAGTGTGATTAAGACTCACCTGTACTTACTCTGAGGTTTACTCAGGGCTTGTCTTAGGGATGAGTATTATTCCAACATACAGAAAAATTAATTTCTTTTGTCCATTCACTTGCTCATGAATATGTGAGTGGTTTGCAGCTTTGGGTCTATTAAAAATAGAGCTAGTATGGGCAACTACCTATTGGTTTCGTCTGGTCATAGGTTTCATTTTCCCTTTTATTTTGCGCATATGTCTAGGGATGGCAAGGCTGGGCCATCCAGTCAGTGTATGTTTAACTTTTTAAGAAACTGGTCTTCACTGTGGGCTTCCCACTTGGCATTTTCATCGCCAGTACGTGAGAGTTCTTCTCCAATCAGAAATATCTTAAACTAAGGGGAGTATGTGTGTCTAGAAGACTATGAAACATTGCATTCAGAAGAGGGTCTAGCAGCAAGCATGAGTGCTTTGCAGAACACTGAGCAGGTCAAGAAATGAGAACACCTTCTGACTTTGCTCAAATGAGTCTCCTTCAAGCATCTAAATTTCAACAGCAGATGTGAAGGCAGAAATGGTTTGCTTTTGTATGACCCTTTCCTGCCTCATCAGAAGCAGTGGGAAACAGTGGGATACTCCAACTGCCTCTGAAATGTCATATGAGGGACTGGTATGGCTTCCTTTCTAGAAGTGCTGGTAAGGACTTTAAATGCAGACCAGACTGGATCCCAATAAGTTGTTGCCTGGAGTCCTTGTTTATGGAGTATGAGGTGAACTCTGAGACTGAGACCCACTGAGCTCAGCACAGTGTGTGTTTCCTAAACAGGGGTTCAGGTAGGCAGAACAGCCTATAGATGGGCCGACTTTCCTAACTACACAGAGCTGGACACACAAGAATGGTTAATAAGAACCTTCAAAGGCATCTGTGTTGGAAGGGAACCAAGTTATTTAAACGTAGGTGGTGTCAAAGCTGCCACACAGCAGGTGGCTACTGTGTACTTTGGAACAGGGACTGAATCAAGACAAAGGAGTGAGCAGAATCATGAATGGGGGGTGACAATAGGGAGTGGAAAGGGGCTATTGAGTGGGAAGAAATACACACATATTAGGTCATTTATTCCCAACAACAGCTATCCTGGGCAAATAGCGCTACTGTCACTAGGTTTGATTTTCCAAGATAGTACGAAAACTGGAATCCTTAAGTACCTTGGTGTTTTAGCATAGCAACTGTATCTTTAAAAACCACAGTGTGGATATAAAAGAATGCATGTGACAATCACTCAAAGCCTGCAGACTGGCAGACCGAGCCTGGATGTGTTCTGCAAAGGTTCTGCTCCTCAGGCCCTTGGGCCAGTGACACATCCTTTAGAGACATGAACTTTTATTCCCCTGTATCAATGAAATCAGGTTTTCCCTAAAACTGTTTGTATATGAAGCTGGCTATTTGAGCCCAAATTCTACCTTTAGTAATTATCCTGTAAGAACCTTATTCTTCTCTATATCCTGCTGCCTCACACAGTACCTGCCACAGGACAACCCACTCAGACAATCTGGCAGATCTCGTGGGCCCTAGTACTTATGAACCATATGCATTAAGTTTACGTATATAATTTTTAAAATTGTCTCGAACTCTTTAACAGTATGTGAGGGAGACTGAGTCTAGAGTCTAGAGTATTGAGTCTAGAGTCATTGAGGAGGGCTTTTTTCTATTGTCTAAATGGCTATTGCTTTTTTAAAATTGTGTTTCATTCTAGTTAAACAGTTAAAAAGTGGATGATCCTCTTACGGTTGTATGGAAGGAGCTAAAAAGGATCAAACAGAGAAAAGTCAATAGTACTGTGTTTTGAAGAACTACATAAATAAAGACACTCATCAGATTTCACTAATGACCTGTTTAGTGCCAGGAACTTTGCTAGGCAGTGGGACATGAAGAGAAATAAGGTGCTTAGGGGAAGGAGCTAATGATTCTTGAGAATTAGAAACTGCCCATTCCCTGCAGGCTTTCTGATGTATCACAGGGTTGCTCCACATCCAAAGTTGCAAAGCCAAAGCCTGGGTTTTCATCAAGCATGAGATAATTGCACAATCAAGGGACTTCCTTGTCTTCTAATTACTTTAAAGTTCAGAATTATAAAAAACACATTGTATTCACACACAATACATGAAGTTCAAGTCCTCTGAACAGCCCACTCCCTTACAAGACACTCCCAAAGCTCAGCGTGACTGACCTTGAAGTCAATAAATCCAGTCCAGTTTAGGCTCTGCTCTGCATGGCCCTTTATATGCCCTGACATGCATTTATGTGGTCATATCTTTTGACAAATTTCCCTCCCCTGTGTTTTTGATTTATTCATTTTATGTGTGTGTGTGTGTGTGTGTGTGTGTGTTTTGCCTGCATGGATGAGTGTGCACCAAGTATGTGCTTGATATCCTTGGAGCTTCATCAGAAAAGGGCATCAGGTCCCTGGAATGAGAGTTACAGATGGCTGTGAACACCCTGTGGGGGCTGAGAACCAGGGTCTTCTGCAAGAGCAGCAAGTGCTCTTAATCCCTCAATTGTCCCTCCAGGCCATCCACTTCTTCCTTACACCGGTGCACTGTGGAGCTCAGGCTAGCCTTGAACTGGCCATCCTCCTGCCTCAACCTCCCAAGTGATGGGATTGTACATGTAAATCACCCCACCAGTGGTGCGGGAGAATTGTCTGTATTCTGTCAATCATGATTTAAATAAATGCTGATTGGCCATTAGCCAGGATGCATGGGTGGGACAACCAGACAGGAAGTAGAGGCGGAGCAAGGAGAATAGGAGATTTCTGGGAAGCAGGAAGCTCTCTCGGCTGACCTGCCTGGACCACCGAAGAAGCAGGATGTGACCTGCCCCGCTGAGAAAGGTATTGAGCCATGTGGCTGACATAGGTAAGAATAATGGGCTATATAAGTTACAAGAGCTAATAAGAAGCCTGAGCTAATGGGCCAATCAGTTTGTAACTTATGGAGACTCTGTGTGATTTTCCTTGGGACCTAAATGGCTGGGGTGACCTGGGCGGGACAGAAACCCCAACAAGCCTGGCCCTCATGCTACACACCAGGCTTCCTTTGAAGACATTCTCCTGGAGTGTGCCCTGTGGTGAACACATTCCCCTGCCATTTGTGCTTCCAAAAAACCAATTATTTGAATATAGAAAGGAAATCTTTTCAAATTGCTTTTCCTTAGGAAATTAACACATAGCTCAAATAGCCACCATGTATTTTGCTAACAACTTTACATACATGTGTATGTATACCTGTATTCACGTGTCCACATATGCACTAATATATGTATGGAGTTTATACAAATGTGCACATTTACATAAGCATTGGTTCTTGCTAACATGTATGTATTTATTGTGATGTTGACACAGATTTAGTGTCTACCTCCTTGGCCATTTCCAATTGCTCTAAATCCAGTTAAGAATTGAGAAGGAAATCCTTAAGCAAGCCCCTTGATTATAACAGTAAAATATGCCATAAGCAAGCTTTTCTGCAGGATCTACTGTCTCATCCGGGTTGGGTGACATATTTTCTGTCGATAATCAATGACTGGCATTTGGTATTCAGAGAGGCTAGAAATCGAGCATCAACAGGGAAAGACAAAAGGTTCAGGGGGACAGGGACCCACAGAGTCCATCTTCGTATCCCCAGCACCCAGCAATGTGCCTGGCCCCCATCAGGTTAAAAAGACTATTACATGACTGAAACAGAGCTGACGCCTATCATCAGAGGAGCACACCTTTAAAGTGGGAGGCAGCTCATAATGCAAAGCTGGCCAAAGCCCCAGTCGTCATCACTTGGAGATGATACTGGGATTCAAAGCAAAGGCTGCTCTCTAAAGAGTTCCTCCACTGATGGTACATTCTAGCAGACCTTACAGTGATGCCTGGAATTCTCTATCACCATTTTGTGAGTCCTGGTAGATGGAACAATTAGGCCAAATAAATATATCGAGTACACAGAATACTTAAGAACAGCATTCCAAGGGAGGCCCAGGGCTCACTGTGACCCTCTGGTGTGATCTGTAAGGGTGTCACAGGCGGGGTGGTGTTGGGATCAGCCTTGCATCAAGGTGAGAATCCAGTATTTCTACACTTTCCTTGTACTCATGTCCCATGAAAGAAGGGGATTTTGATGGCTGATTTTAGACTTTCCAGCAACTGACATGGTTCTTCTTTTCCCCACAGCAGATTTAATTAGCAATTTCTGATTTTTTTAAACACACCTACCTGCCTCTTGTCCCACTTCTACTCCCTTACACATGAAGCAAATATAGATTTGAGCTCAAAATACCAACTAAATGAAAGCAATTATCACTTAGTTTTCATTTACCTCCTGCGCATATGGTAGATGGTTCAGCTGCCAGAATTTCGATGCAAGATTTCTTTAAAATCTAGGTGGAGAGGAAATAAAACAGTCAATGGCGGGCTTGTTCTACTAAAAGAGAGAATTAAGACAGTGCTACGAGAAAGAGAAGTTCAAGGACATTAGAGTGCGGGAGAAACCCTGGGTAATGCACCACTGTCAAAACCACACGTTAATGAGCCAGGCTGCACCAGGCGCCGCTGAGTGTCCAATCAGCTCTAAGAACCATTCATTCACTCCATCCTTCCATATTTATTTTAGGATTTTATTGAACCTGTTATACATGAGTCCTGTTGAACCAAGAGATTCAGTATGGCATTACAAATGCCATCTCTAAAATTCCTTCCCTGGGGAAGATGTGAACATGTCAACAGTTGGTAGGCCCCACTGAGATGAATTCTCAAAGGAGGCATCACTGAACTTGTGAAGATGGCAGCAGTTTGGCTTGGAGGATAGTGCCTCACAACCCCATGGGGCTTTTCCTGTGACTTGACACACAATGGTTAGTTCTAGTAGGAGTAAAGCTAAAGGGGCAGATGGTAGGGAATAAACCAGAAGGGTTATAGGGGACCGTTGTGGGGATACTATGCTTAGGGTACGTAGAAAAGGCAGCTGCAATGGACTTTAACAGAGCCGTTGGGTCAGCTGGGGGTACAGTTGGAGAACATGCAGGGCACAGAAAGAGTGACCAGCAGAGAGGAGGAACGAGCCCAGATGTGGCTGGAGAGGAATGGAATGTCCCCTCACCGCAGGTATGGTGGTCACACTGCTCAGAGCTCCTGCCATAGGCAACTCCTGTCAGAGCTTCCTGTCTGGAAAGATGACCTGGTGCACTTCACAGCTTACATGCTTGCTTACTCTTCTGGTGGACTCTCTGCCCTTGTGCAGATGGGACTCGTCCTCTAGCTGAGTCACGAGGGACTGAACAACAGCCTGGGGGACCATGAAGGCTCTGATGGGGCCATGGAAGCTTCTCTTCACCATCTCTGCATTCTACCCCTTGTTGGGTACTGACTGACATTTCAACCAAGTATTTTAAGAAGTAGGGGGCACTGAACTAATCTGCTAACCAAAAATGGTTGGGGCTTACTTACTATGAAATTTGAGATGGCTCAGAGAGCTGAAATGTACCATTTCTGAACGTGTGAAAGGGTATTTGTGAAATCAATTAATGATGCAATTAGGAGAATTCAGTTTGTAGAAGGCAGAAGTGTCTTTTAGAACCGGGAAATGTCCATTTGTCTGCATGGACGTTTACTTAGGTAAACCTCTGGTTCCAGCTTACGTTTACACAATTCACCCTCCCCAATATACGATCAAATGGAAAGGGCAAATAATTGCAGTTCAGAGAATGGACTCAGGGGTAAATGAAAGGGAGGTGACATGAGCAGTGAGCTCAGGAAAGGCGTGCAGAGAGGGCCTCATCTTCTGTGAGCAGTGGAGCTGGCGCCAAGCCTTCCAGTAGCAAGTGCGGAAGATATACTCAAGAACATCTCAATCCAGGGAATGAAAACACACGAGTTTCTCAAGAGAGACAGTATTTACCCATTCCAGGGAGAAATCTGGGCGTCCTCAGAGCAGCAGTGTAAAAGGAAATGAACAAACAAGCTTAAGAAAAAATCTTTATCTGGAGTGCAGATGATGAAACAGTAAAGGTTACTTAGCTGTGTCAGTAGTTACGGCATGGCTTTTAGGAGACGCTACACCTGGAAGTTATAAAAGGTAGCATTTCTTTCTTTGCCAATTTTATTTTGAATCATTCTGTGTATGTGTGTGTTCATGTGTGTACATGTTAGTTGTGAAGGGCACAACACAACACTGGGTATTGTTCCTCAGGCTCTGCCCACCTTCTCTTTGAGAGTCTCTCATTTAGGCTGGTTAGTCAGTCAGCCCCAAGGATCTGCTTGTCTCTGCCTCGCCAGGGCTGAGATTATTTACTTAGTTTTTTTGTAAACTTGTGTTCTCAGGCTAGAACTCAGGTCCTCAGGCTTACAAAGCAAGCACTTTACCGAATGAGCCATCTCCCAACTCCTCAGTTTTAAAAATGTACACTTCCTAGGCCCTTCTTGCAGTACAGCTTCATGGGGTTTTTCTAATTTGCCTTCCCACGACCCTATTTGCTTTTAGCTTCGTCTTGACTCTGCACTTGGGTGGTGGTCCCCTCAGCTTCAGCTTAATCAGAAACCTTCCCTACCCCACACAGGTGTGGCCTTGTGCCTCACTCCTGCTAACCCCTGTCCCAGCTGCAGTGACATGCAATGTTCTGACGTCATGTCTCTCTTGTGCATCTGTTGCTGTTGGAGTGACAAGTCCCTTCATACTTGGCTCTGGACACTTTGTTTCAATGCTGGGCTCTTAATTCCCCCTTGTCATGAGTCTGCCTTGACATCAGGCACGTAGCTTCTCCGTGCTTCCCTCTCCTAGGTCCATCTACCTTAGGCCTTTAGTAGTATCCTAGGACAAGGTACTGTCTTCCTCAAGTGGCACTCTACCTAAATGTGATGCCTACCGTCCCCCACCATATACTGCTTGTTGGCTTTCCTGCCTCCTAGGTCACTTTCCAAGTCTTCAAGGACAGATCTCCAAACAGACCACATTTAAAGAAATGGAGCAAATTCAAAGGGAGTGCCTCAGTAAACAGCGGCAGCAGAACAACACAGAGCTGTGTTTTGATGTTTTGCAAGAATGCCTCAGATTTCCCCTAGAAAGTTGAATCAATCATTTAATCATTCATAACTGAAGATTTCAAAACAGTATAAGAAGAAAGACGAACTCTTGGGTCTGTCTTTTTTCCGTTTCCCCAAACAAGTACATGGCGTGTCTGCTCACGTAAGCTCCTGAGTTTCCATCGACATTTCTGAACCAATCCTAACATGTAACCAGGATTTGGTAAAACGAAATTTCCATGAATAACTTTGACTGCAGACATACTAACAGGGTCTGTCATAATAAACACATGCTGTATTATTTTCTCGAAGTGTCTTCAATTAGCTGATAACTCTAAGGAGCGTATAAAAGGCCAAAATATGTCAGCCAAGTGCTGTGATTCAATCAAGTAAAAACACAGCTTTCCCAAACTTAATCTAAAACATCTGGAAGGGATCATAACTGCCAGTAGAATCAAATTCACCAGGGCAGATAGGCAGGCTTTGTTCGGGACTATAGCTCCTGCTAGCTTGAAATCTCTGGTGTCAAGAGGTAGAAAAGTCTTAATGGTATGCGTGGGTCTTGGGGGTGGGGTCACCCCTTGATTATCAGCAGCCCAGACTACATTGTCATCAGTCTGCCTGAACTGCAGCCAGCAGCAGACCAGTTCAGAGACTGAAGGTGAGGAGCTCGAGGGCCCTCTCCTGCACAGGCAATAGTAGCCATGGAGGATGTAAGGATATAGTGTTAGGTCCAAATTCCCTAAAATGGCAGTGATCTGGACACAGGGGGGTTGCTGGATGATAGATGAAAGCTCACAAGCAGCATACCTCAGAAACCCGTCAAATGGTTTCTGCCAAGAAGATCCACTTCCTTCATCCCTTCTTACCTGGACAAGTGGGGCATCTGGGTCCCTATTAACATGTGACCATTAGTTATGCACACCAAAGGCCCCGTGCTAGCTTCCCGACTCTTCTTTCTTCCCTGTCTCCTCCATTATGCCAGTTCCTAGGCTCTTCCAGTTTACGGGCTTCCAACAGTTTCCTTTAGAACCCGCAAAGCTTTTTCCTGTTCCGATTTTCTCTCTGCTCCTGAGAGATAGCTCCGGCACTCACTGGTCGGCTCCTCTCTCTGCTCCCGAGAGACAGCCATGGCGGCTACAGGCTCCTCTAGATGCCTCTGGCTGCTCGCTTTCTACCACAGGAGTGACAGCCATGCAGCTACCATATTTACAGCAAATCTTCCCTTCCACCCATGGAACCGTCCAGTTCAGGATAATTTCCCATTGGCTGGCTAAATCTGCCCAGTTCTCTAACACGAAAACTTAGCAATTTTCTTTAATGTCATTTCCCCCTGCTACTCTCCAGAAAGAGTCAGATCCCTGCCAGCGAGTCCAGGTGACCCAAGCATGAAGAGATCTGTGGCCTTAAGTATGCTTGTTTCTAACGGGCCGCTGCCTTCAGATCATACACACTACGTATGTTCTTACCCACCCTTGTATTCACAAAGACTAACCTGGCACATAGTAGGGACTAAATATTAGATTAAAAAGGTGAATTCAAGGAACACTTTCTGTGTTCCCTTAATACAGCAACCTTCTCATGGCTTCTCTTTCTATTATCTGTATAATTCCTGGGCCTTCTGAATACGAGGCCATTGTCTCTATCACCGCTTCCTGGTACCTCCCAGTCTGGGACCTGCCTTCCCATGAGGACTGATTTGCCCCTTCCATTTCTTTAGTGGATAATTTTTCAACCATAATGTTGGAGGTGGTTCGATATAGGGCAGCTTTCTTTTAAAAGACCTTGCCATCTTTGCTTGGGAAACCCCACAGAGGTCTCTGTTTAGAGGGTGGGACTCGGGCTACCCCAGAAGGGCCATACAATGTCACAGCTGATAGCAGAAGGCATGCTGGATGAGCCTGGGACCCTGTTCTTTTAGATAGAGCCCGACCTAGGTCATGCAACTGATTCATTCATATTTTCTAGGTCATCCTATGAGCTCAGATGACTTAATCTGTAATTTGTGAGCTAAATATGAAGAAAATGAGACACCATTCCTAATCAAATTCTATCCTATGCTTTAAATCAATGGCCACACATCGATTAACAGCCAAAATGGGCCAAGGTCCTCATCAGTCCTTAAAATAAATGCTGAGTATTTTACATATATCTTTCTGAGGCACAGTGATTTTATGTGCTCTGACACAATATGCCAAAAAAAGAAAGCATAATCTAAAGACATGTGAAAGTTTAGGGACATAACCCCGGCCTGCATAAAAGTACATCATTCTTTGTAATTTGCATGCTCAATGGGAATCTGGTCTGAAAACAGGCAGGGAAACTGAGGACATTGCTTGCTTTCCCACTGAACCATGTTCCCACCATGTTTTCAGGAGGAAACATGCTTGGTCCCAGTCTGCTCAGCAGGAGAACCTGCTCATCCCCCAGCCCCCCGCCCATTGGAGATCCCCACTAGGACAGCAAGGTTGCTTTTCACAAGCCATTTTTTCTATGAAATCATGGCTGCTGTTTCCTAGAGAGAGGGAACTGTAGAGGCCAGGCAGGGAGCTGTGACTTGCTGAGACTGCTCCTGAGCCTCTGCAGCTGTGGGAATCAGTGTGACTTGGGGCATTTTAACAAGCAGAATAAGAACAATAGCAGGAGAAATGCCTGGCCCTGAAGTCTGCAGAGCTTTAATGTAATTAGTGACTGCTGAGGCAAGTGATTTAAAAAAAAAAAAAAAAAACCAAAAAATTTTCTGCTCTACTCCAGCAACTACAGTTTGATTCTATTTTTATTTCATATTCCAGCTTGCCAGGAAGAACAGAGCCGAGAATGCCGTCTCTTGTCTCTTAGAGCTGCAATACTGGAAGCGCGGATAGGGTAGGGCTGAGGGGATTCTGCTCAGCTACAAAATGCCTATCTGCTGTTCAGTGTGGGTCTTCCTTGGGTCACGAATGCCATGCAGTCCTCTGGGCAACTTTGTAAGGCCTGGTGCCAGAAACAGGATAGACGGGCAGCCTCTGTGGAGGGGGGGGCTGCCTTATGGTAGGGAAGAGATCCAAGAGAGGCTCCCAGAATGGCTACCACTGGGGGGTTTTGGGTGGGGAGAGCTCATGCTGCAGGAGCTGCCAGGGTAGTCTCCAGGAAGAGACTCCACAGCGCCTTGGGGTCAAGACAAGTCTTGAGACAGGAGCTGGAGGGGCCCCAGAAGGGAAGCTGTTCTGAAGATGAGAAATGAGCGGGCTTAAGGCAAGGGCTACCGCTGTGGAGAGACTCGCTCTGGAATGAGGTTCAGGGACACGGGGACTGCAGGGCTGCTCTGTGGACTCTGAGAGAAACCCTCAGTTCCTGGTGGGGCTTGGAAGACAAATGATGCCTCTGGTCATAGTTTGCTAGGCTCCAGGCCAGATTTGGGGGCTCCGTCTTTTCTGCCTTCCTAGGAACAGGAGGGAGAAAGCAGCACAGGATCTGGTTGCCATGAATAAAAATAAATTTCAATATATTCATGGGCAGATGTGTCCCCAGTTTGCTGATCCTACAGATTTCCTAAGAGGAGGTTCTGCCTGCATTTGCTCAACACTTGTTTATTGTTGATCAAACACACACAGGCTGTACGCGCTGACTCATGCTCCCGTTAATAGGAAGCCAGGCATACCCTTAAACATCTATTGGAGGGCTGGAGAGATGGCTCAGTGGTTAAGAGCATTGACTGCTCTTCCAGAGGTCCTGAGTTCAATTCCCGGCAACCACATGGTGGCTCACAGCCATCTGTAATGAGACCTGGCACCCCCTTCTGGTATGCGGGCACACATGGAAGGAATACTGTACACATAATAAAGAAATAAATCTTAAAAAAAAGAAGAAGAATTTAAAAAAAAATCTATTGGAGGGGAAACCTCTGAGGCACAGATGGCGAGAGCCAGTAGGTGGGCTCCCCTCCCCATAACCAGACACTGCCCTCAACTGTATTAAGTGGGGACAGCTGGGGACAAAAAAATCATGGTAATTGGGCCAAGTGTCAAGAATCAAAGCTGCCGACCCATTTCAGTGTCCTCTGAAAGCAGCTCTCAGGCACTTCCTGGTGTTATTGCCCACAGCCCTTTGACAAGGCAAACTAAGGCCCAGGAGCATGGTCGGATCATTGCGGCATGGTCTCCCTGGAAAGTAGGTGATAAACTCAGATGGTGGTCAGCAGAATTCCCCAGTGAACCACATTAAGAGGAGACAAAGGAGTGGGCTCTTCCTTTAAAATTTACCACCATATTCTGAAATAGCAAGTGGAAACCCTGCAAGGGTCCTATGAGGGCGAGTCTTGCCTAGGTGTGAGGTTTTCTTTCCCCCTGAATGGCAGCCTTCAAAACATGGGAATTTTATTACCTTGGGACCTTTGAAAACACTGAGTAGACTAGTTTACATCTTCAGCCATACCATCCAAATGTTCCTGACCTCAGAAGCTATGCAGGGCTGTGGCTGGCTAAAACTCAGACGGAAGAAATAACAGCTTAGGAGGAACGCCTGCTTGAAGGACCACAAAGTCTGACTGTCAAACTGTCCCGTTCTCACGAGCAACTGAACACCAGTTGAGCTTATGGAGGTGCTTCTAACCCAGTGGTAGAAGGCAAAGGACTCCATACCCAACCAGTGTACTCCAAGATTGGGACCCATGGATTATGTTACCTTCGTGTAATCATGTGAGTCATGCTGAGCCACTTCCTGTATTTGGTTTTCAGAGTCTCCCTCTCTGAAATGGAGCTGTTTCTGGCTAACGCTGCTCAGTGGAGCGGTGGGGGGGGGTGTGTGTGTCACTCTCTCGAGCAGACACTAGCAGCATATCCTGCATTGCTGCTCACTTGCTGAGATGTTTGGTCCTGGTCGATTTACCAAACCTTTCCAATCACACAACATCCAATGTATTGAATGGTTCCACTGAGGGCTGAATGATGTGATCAGCCCAGTGACTGAACTTGGTGGCTTTCATTTTTATGTTCTTAAAGTCACAGAGAGAGAAAGAACTGTGGGCTCCGCCTGTCCATGAGCTCTGTAACCATGGGAATGTTAACTGGGCATCAGCTTCTTCATCTGCAAATGGCAACAAAATATGTACCGTATGGCAATGGTAGGGTTTTAAAATGGAATAATATTAAATAGGGAGAAGAGGCATTTGTTAAAGTACATTTACTCCAACTGTTGACTTCCTTCTGCCCTCTTTCTCCCACAGATAGACACAACAGATTCTATAGGTCTGGCAGGCAAGTGCTTCCTGTAAGTACTGGGAGCCTTGAAGGGTGCCGAAATGACCAAATCAGGCATAAGAGAGAGGCAGCAGAAGACAGGGGAAGACCTTCCCCTGGGCAAAGAGATCCTGGGCATCCAGTGTCTACTTCCTCAGGTGGAGAAGGTGGGGCTTCTGGAGATGCTGCTGGGTTCAAGTTCCCTGGACACCATTCTGAGCATCAGGTATGACAGTTCATCCAACCTGCCTGTGGGTCCTGGCCGGGCCTGTAACTCAGGATGATAGGTGATTCTCCAGTCGGCAGTTACAGAGGGCCTTGGGAAGTTCAACAGCCAGTGACATCTCTCCTTCCTCACCCAGGCACATACTTTCTCAAGACTGCTTCTGAGTACTTAGTCATCTCCCAGGGGATTGTGGGTAGGATGCCACCATGCCTTTTTCCCCTGAGCCTTGGAGGAGTGGCTGCTCTATTTTCAGTCTCTGCACATGGCTATTTTAGAGCAACCACCACGGCCTTCAAGCCTACCTGCTGCTTCATCTCGTCTGCCAACCTTACACATCGCCCATTTATTCTACCAGGCGCCTTCTCAGGACCACATGCTCGCTTGGTAGTTCCAAGTCTGCACGTCAAGGTCAGCTACATTTCACCTTCCGGGTTATCTTTTTAAAGGAGCCTGGATCACTGCCTCCCCCTTCACTATTCTCCTGCGGCATATGCTATTTCTTCATACCGTTTGCTACAATTTAACTTCATATATTGGTTGTTTTTTCTGGGTCTCTCCCATAGATTTCCTGCCCCCTGTTGTTGGGACAAGGTCACTTTCTGCTTCACTTAGAACTGCATAGTCAGTATCTACAATAAGAGATTTTTAATTAACATCTTCTTTCCTTCCTTTCTTTCTTCCTTCTTTCCTTCCTTCCTTCCTTTCTTTTTAATTTTTTTTTTTTTTGGTGGGGGACAATGCTGGGAACAGAACCCAGGGCTTCACAAATGCCAGGCAAGGAGTTGTGAGTTACCTACCTCTCCGGCCTCTCAGTGAACATTTGATTAATGAATCAGTATTAGCCCTTGCACTTTTATTTGGGGCTCAAAAATGCAGAAATCTTTGTGATCTGTTTGAGTCATCAGAAGCTGCTCTGATATCTCATTTTAGATAATTAAATCCAGTCCTATTTTATTACAAGAAGATAACCAGTCATAGGCTAGTGATCGGAACGAGCGGGAGTGGGTGCCTTGGGCTGGGGGAAATGATGGCTTTTTTTTTTTTTCTGATACTGGAAAGAGAAAAGCAGCCAGCCAACTCAGGCCATAATTATTTCTGTCTGACTTGAGAAGGATGAGCCCTGCCATGCTTGTCTCTTTCTCTGTCCAAGCAAACCAGTTAACAACAGCCATAAACACAGGTTTCCAGTCCTGGGAGGATCAAAACTGATGTAATTTCCAGATAAACGCTCATAAGAAAGCTGCCATTCAGTTAAAGTTTGGAGCCTGAAGTCTGCAATGGGGACAATGTCCTGAAAGAACTTGTAACACACCCTTGGATCTATTTCAGTTTGGGGCTGGGGGCGGTTTTACAAACACCCAGGCTCACACACTGAGCTCGGGTGAGTTGTTGCTAATGCTGAAACATTCAAGGCCAACACTGATTCATGCAGATAGAAGTGCCAATAATTTGTGTAAGAATTGACTCTTGAAGAGCCCTAGGCATGTGGCTCATGAGAGCTTGAACAGGGAAAGGAATTCCACCCTGTCCAGAAGCTGTCCTGGGGTGGGTCTCTGATTGGGCCACTGTCTCTGGTGTGCCTATGTAAATGGACAGAGAAGAGCTCAAAGACCCCAACACAAAGAACAGATATGGCAATGAGGATGCTAATTACCATTGTTTGATCAGAGCATGTTGTATAAATGTATTGTGATATCACTCTGTCTACCATTATGTGTCTATATTAAGACATCACATGTCTACAGTTGCGTGTTCTGAGACATCACATATCTATAGTTGCGTATCTGTATTGAGAATCACATGTCTACAGCCATCTCACACAGAGTGTACCTGATCTCCTGTGATCTCAGAAAGCTAAGCAGGGTTGGGGCTTTGTTAGAACTCAGAAAATAGATGGAGCCATCTTATATTAGACCCCAGAAATGTACAATTATTACATGCTAATTTAGAATAAAATAAAAACAAGTGTTTCAGTGAGACCACCCACTGCCTGCAGGTGCAGTTAAAACCCTTCGATGCTTTTGCAAATTTGATTCAGGCCAATGTGCTGGCTATCTTCCCTCACCTCCGAAATCACTAGAGCTGTCATTGTCACCCTGGATGGGCTCCGCTTTCCTCCAGCCTCGGGGAAGAAGGTTGAACTCAAGCTCCTTCTCCGCTGTGCCCCCCACCTCTTCAGCAGCAAATCAGGTCAGCCCGCCTTCTTGTGCAGTGACCCTTCCCCGCACAGCTTCAGGTCAAGGTCAGCCCGAACCCCACTTAGTGTCCCACAGTGCTGGGCTGCTGCTCCAGGTAGCACTTTAGTTCTGGTCTTATGTTATAGACACCACAGTGACCCCAGAAGTTTCTACGCATGTGTGCAGAGCTGATAAACAGTTAGGAGGAACTGGTTTGGCTTCCACCATGTGGGTTCTCTGGGGACAGAACTCGGGGAGTCAGGTTTGGCAGCAAGCGTCTTTACCTACCAAGCCATCCCACTGACCCATGCAAACATGCAGGAAGTTCCTTCCTTGTGGACTAATCACTGGGTCTGAGACCCCCCCTCCATTTTCCTAATCCTTTCTACTTTTTCATATTTAAGACAAGCATTCCCAGCCTGAAGTGAGACTGTTTTTCATAATCCTCGAAACTTCTGCTTATAGACATCAGTGTTCTAAAAGCATTCCTGGGCACGGGTTTCAGGATCCACCTTGACTGACTACCATGGAGTGTTTTGGGAATGATCTCAGAGCTGACTGGAACTGTGAGTGAAACTCTTATCTGATTTTTACATTGTAATTATTTAATTTGTAATTAATGGGTTAGATTTTTTTTTTTACAAAAAAAAAGGTGTCATGTCACTGCAAGCAGCTATGTTTAGTCATGGCTGTGTAGGCTGCAGGTCAGTCTAGCTCCGACTCGGAGAACAGAGGCTGCCTGTGGTTTGGCTTGCTATCAGGGCAGGGTCCTCTTCAACTTGTAGGATGGAGTTGGCACAAGAGAAAGAAAAGAAATGTGATTGAAAGACCGAAGGCAGATCTAGGTCATAGCAGATGAAAAGACCTGTGAAGGAATGTTCTCTCCAGCAGAAAAACAACAGAGCGTGCATGGCCGGGGAGAGATCATTCTTCACTGCAGATCAGCCCTTCAGAAGAAGCCTGTACTCACTGAGTGGATTATGCCTTGAAGGGCCTGGAAGCCGTCATTCACAGGAAACACATGGTCCTTACTGTCTGCAATCCGAGCCAACTGAGAACAGACAAACAAGTGCAGAGACGTGTCAGGCATGGATGTGGAAGGCTCGGGAAAGCTACTCTGGACTGCACGGGCTTGGGGCACCCATGTGCAGAACCCAGAGGAACCTGGAGCTTCACCAGGCTCAGGGCCTCACTGAGGGGCCCTCAGCAATAACTAGTTAACCAGGGACCCCTTGGAGCAGGCTGAGGATGGCACCAGCTCCTGCATTTGTTTGAATCTCTTCCTTCTTGGGAGTAGAGGTAAGACTGCCCAGTTGGATGAACACATGACTTGGAGTGATGTATTTTCGATTTGAGGACACTGGCTTGTTTCTCACCCAAATATCTGCTGGTAATTTTATTCAAATCAAACACACTTGAGTCCTCTCAAAGCAACTTCAGAATCAAATTTAGGTATTCTCATAGCACCAGGCTGATGAAAGGGGTCCCACCTTTCACCCCAAATGCCATGAGGGTCAGGCCCATTGCTTCTTCTGCTTTGTGAATCAGGAGGAGGACAAGGAGCAGCTGACTAGGGACCCTCAACATTCAGAGTCTTGGGACTGCCATAGAGGCCATGCCAACTTTAAAATTGTTTTTCATTTTTTTTTTACTGATTGCAAAAGCAACGTATTTATTATTTAAAAAACTTAGGAAAATTTAAAAATTAAACTGGAAGGAAAACAAGGTCTATTCATAATGGATCTTCCCTATGCATGTGTAGTTTGTTCTTATTGACATAGGGGCACGTGTAGACTGTCGTACTCTTTTAATGCAAATACGTGTACTTTTTCTAAGAGTGGGCAGGTAGTACCTCACTGCTTTGCAATTCTGTTTATTTACTCCATAACTTACTGAGAACACTGTAACAGAAACAACTGTGAGCCTCATGGAAGAGCTCTTATTTAGGATGTTAGCAGGTTTCTACTTCTGGGCACACTCTTTAACTATTCCTGCATTCCTGCATTGAAAATGCATCACATTTTGATAAGCAAAACCAAATATCTGTCACTTGAAAAAGAAAATTGTACTTGTCAAATTAAAAACTTTTGAAGGTTTTCTATGCTAATTGAGACCTGTGTTGACACCTTGGTGACTTAATGTCACCTATAAAATTAAATGTGCCCTGGGTGGTCTATGCTAAGACCCCAGAAACTTCAAAAGATGACGTCAAACTCTTACACAGCCAAAACTTTCTTCTAGCCTAGCTTCCCAGAGAAACATCCTACTTAGCGGTATGTATTCCACAGATGCCCCCACTACACTGAATAAACTTGCTGCTCATCACTCCTGAGCTCAGCATATTTCCAAACAGGGGGAGAGCCAGGCTCATACCTGAGTTTCATTGAAATCCTTCACACCAACACAGTAAACAATTGCACCAAGGTCCCGGGATCTGTTAGCCTGTGTGAGGAGACAAAGGGGATTAAAGAGAGATGTAGGGGCAAGTATTGCTCTCTTGAGTTCAAGATGGCTACCATCAATGAAGGGATTCCTGAGCACCGACTCTGCTGCAGGTGACACAGTGAAGGAGCAATCTAACCCCAAGGAGCTCACACTCTAGTGACCACAAAGGCTCACGTAAAGCACGCGGACTAGAGGACAGTGGTTAGCATCGGAGAGCAGCCTTTAGTGACAGCTCTGGAAGGATGTGGGAGCAACATGGTGCATCCAGGAGAAAGGTCCACCTTTGCTATTCCTGAAGTAGGTTTGCTGGCATACTTTCTTCTTTAGGGGATGACAACCCAGTACTACAAAGGAATGTGGCCTTTGGCACCAGGCTCCTTAGGCGGATGCTTGGCTTCACTCTGTAAAGTGTCTGGGGAATTAACTTTGGCCATCGTGCAGAGCTCACTGGTCCTGGGGTGTGTCTATTGTCAGCATCTTTTATGAACTAGAAGACTTTATCTCACTGCCACAGAACAAAGCGCCTGGATGGTAGATCCGTATCTGAATAGGTAGCCAGGAGGACCTTTTCGACATTGAGAAGGCAACATACTGAAAAAATATCCAGGTTTTGGCTTAGTGTTATAGTTGATGTATTAAAGGTATTTTGATTTGTTTTCCATATTTCCTGGGTTTCAGGCTAGAACCCAGGAACTCCTCAGCATGTAGAGCAGATGCTCAATAAATATGAACAATAAGCATACAGTGCCCAGTACACGCATACTGATTTGACTGTAACTTCTCCCCTTATGAGATGTCAACCCACCTGCTTCTCACACTGACTTCTAGAAGGGACAGAGCAAGACTTTTCTTCTTTATGTTGGGAACATTTCCTGCTGCACCAAGAATGAAATGAACCCCCCAAGACACAGGCTAGCCCTCGCCTCTCTCCATCAACTCCAGTACTCCTCTCCTCTATCTGGGCTTTCTGGGGAGTCATGCAGAAGGGAAGATTCATGCGTTGTATCTCCCTGGGAACGCTTTCTTGTGCTGGCATCAGGACGCTGAGCACTTTCCAAGTCTGTATGTGTCATACCTAAAATTGCTCCTAGCTAACGTCTGCTTTAAGCCCCTCACACTTATTTGCTTTATTCCAGTTCTTTCCTTATTAGGGGTTTTATTTTATTTGACGGTTATTTAGTGCCTAAATAAGCCATTTTGCATTCCGTCACATAGTGTTAAGTTTAGAACACAGAAATGTGCTACTCCCCAGCTGCTCAGGGCATCTGTCATGTTAGCTTGTGTTTCCCATGCCAGGCATGTGCTCCTGGGAGAAGGAAGAAAGGAAAGCATTTCATGGAAGAGCCCCGCAACTGCGCCTGGCTCTCTTGTGTGTCTCTAGAGCACAGCCAAGTCCAGGCTCAGAATGAACAAACACACTACTTCACACTCGTGGATGGGGTTCAGTTTAAGCTAAACAGTGGTCAGAAGACCCAGGGGTTGCAATGCTGCCATAATGTCTTCCAGCATCTGCCCTTCCAGTTTGTATCTTTTCCCTTCTGTGTGAATTTCTGCTTGGGCCTGTGTCTGTATATCTGTGGGCTCATCCACCAGGACATAGGTCACCAACTAGTGACCACACCTCCGAAGAAAAATAACTTTCTCTCCAAACAGCCATCAACCACCAATAGCTCCTCAGCTAGGGGGTGAGGCCTTGGGAGTCCCTCCTCTTAGGGAATAATTTTTGAAAGCATAAGGAAACAGAAAGGAGGGCCAAAAAGATGGCTCACAGTGTGAGCAATGCTCTTCCGAAGGACCCCAAACTGGTTCTCAGCACCCACATCAAAAAACTCACAACCAAGTCCAGCTCCGCGGGGATTTAACACCTTTGGCACCCACACTCACACGGTGGTTCACAACCATTCATAACTCCAATTCCAGGGGATCTGCCACCCTCTTCAGACTTCCACAGGCACCGGACACACACAGTGCAATACTTCATGCAGGCAAGATCCTCATACACAGAAAATAAATTTTTTAAGCCTTTTAAAGATACAGTGAAGACAAATCTTAGAAAAGGGGAGGGAAGGAGAAAAACAGGAGACTGCAAAGAATGCCCCATCCCCTCTGCGCAGCTTCACTTCCTGAATCGGTTTTGTTGTTGTTGTTTGTTTTGTTTGTTTTTAGAGACAAGGTTTCTCTGTGTAGCCCTGACTGTCCTGAAACTTGCTCTACAGACCAGGCTGGCCTCGAACTCACAGAGCTCTGGCTGCTTCTGCCTCCCAGGCATGTACCGTCACTACCAGCTGGACTGAGAATCTGAATGTCACCCTGGTGACCTGGTTCTTATGGACCTCAAGAAGCTCTTTCTCCATTTCAGTAGAAAATATGAGGTGAAAGGAAGAAAACTGGTACTAACACTTTCTGTTGAAAACTCTTGTGTGACCCTTCTAAGCTGCTAAAGTAATACATTACCTTCAGTAAAGGCACAGTAGACTTTTTTTGAAAGGAGAAAAATGTTTACCATGTGAGGGACATGAAAATTCACATAAAGATGAAGTGTTATGATTATTTTTATGCTTGAGACAGACCCATTCAGGTTTTACCAAGAACGACTATTGTTTTGTCTGAATACAGAGAAAGACCTGGTCTCTCCACACATGCCAGGCACACACTACACACTCTAGCACTGAGCTGCATGCCTGGTTCCGTTTCCACACTGAGACACAGCGGCTGTTACTCACCTCCCGCTCTGAGTAGAAGAAGAGATCTTCATGCAGCTCCCCATCCGTCAGTGCGATGATGACACTTGCTGTCCTGTATCCTGCTCAAAGACAGCAGAGACCTCTTGTTTATCCTGGACCCCAGGACACCCCCACAGAGACCTCTCACTTACTCTGTACCCCCAGGGTACCCCAAAGAGACCCTCTTACTTGTCCTGTACCCCCAGGACACACCCACACATCCCTGAGATTTTATCTCTTTCTAAGTTCAATCACTGAAAATGAACATGATGAGAATAGTCAGTCTTGTGTTGGGGTGTGGGGGCAACTCTAACATGAGCTTTTTAGGGTCAGACTTCTGGATTTCTCGGTCTCATCTCAACATATAGGCTGACCAGGTGACATGGCTGCTGAAACACTCAGTCACTGCCAACAACTCCTGTGACCAAAGGTCACCAGGCCTGGGGCAAATTCCACACTTGGACTGTAGTGGCCCTTCTTGAATGCCATAGCCGACCACATACACCACTCTTGCCAAAACATAATATTTATCAGAATTTGCAAGCTGACCAGAAGTATTACAGCTGTTGGCAAAATTCTACTGGAATTCTTCCAATGTTATTTAGACTTCCAGTAACAGCACTTACAATTGATTTTGCTGGGCAAGTTTGGGGCCTACCTTATGTGCAGCAGTTTAATTACAGTCAAACAGGAAGTGGTTATTAGGAGGAAAGTCCCCACAGTTATACGGAATCTCATCAAAGAGACTGGTGTGACATACTGGAGTGCTCTCCATCAGGGAGACCAACAGCAACCAGAGTGATGATGATGTCCCTTTCTGAGGACTTAGTAAGAATACTTTAGACAATTATATTTAAGCTAAGGGAAGTTTCAGTCAAACTTGATCTAAATACCAGATTCAACCACAGGAGCTCAGAGAGAAACAAGGTAATTAAATCTGACACAAAAATCCAAGACCTTGCTAGCCCATCCAAGTATTTATTAATTTAATAAATTCATCATGCAAAACTATTCATGCAAATTGCAGACTGTAGCCGTAACGGGATCTTAATTGATTTTAAATAATGTTTCCTGGCACAGCCTGGCAGAATTTGATTTGATAAAAGCCATCTTTCTAGGCACTTATTCTTATTTCTTCTTTGATAAAATGAATATACAGGATTTATGGACCATGTCACACATGTACTCTCTGTAAAGATTCTCTTTCAGAAGCAAACGCTGAGCTATGAGACCCTTCATAATGTGACTTTATGTTACAATCTTACCTTGACTGTTTTCATAGTAAATCTGCTCGCTGGCCTGAAAAACACACAGGAAGAAGCCATTAGAACATTAGCCCCACAACACTACTTGCCAGTCCAGTATCATGCATGGAGGCCAGCCCGGCAGCATGCATGAAAGCCTCATGCTGCTTTGTCTGCAGCCAGGGCTGTCCCGATTCTTACTGTGACTCGCCCGGGTCTCACTCAAAATGACAGTGCTGATATTCAGGTAAAGTGGTTCTCACCCTTGAGTCAGCTAACTGTTGACATGGGTGGAGATCTTCTCAGAGTCTTGGAAAGATTTCTTTTAAAGTCCATCTTAGCCATTGCGGCTGCCAGCCACAAAGGACACTTTGGGAATTGAGGAGACTTGTGTGGGGCACAGTTCCTGAGTGACATCTAAGTACTGGCTAACAAACCATTTGTGGGTGTCAGTTAAGGAGGAAAAAATCCATTCCCTTAGTGCATTTGAGGGCAGTTGTCAGGGAGCTCATGGGGGGAACCTGGGCTTTCTTATCTGTGGCCATTATCAGTCCCCTTAACACACACACTTTATCTCATCAGCCATCTCTATGCTGGTGTCCCATTACTGAAGAATTGAAAATTGTCCTGAAATTACCCTTTCAAATCCTTCATGCATGTAAGTGTCTCCTCCTGGCAGAACTTTCTGGAGTTCTTCTAGGCCTTGTCGGATCTGTTCCCTGAAACCCAAAAGTATCTTGTTAGCCTCATGAGAGAATTTTCACCTTTCTGTTGACAGCATAGGCACCAGTTTGCTTTCCACACACATGCTGCATTGCTCCAATAGCTCCCCAAACCCTCCAGTGGGCATTATTCATCCGGAGTCAGTCACAGCTAGAGAAGGATGATTTAGATTTCATCAATGAGAGGAACCTTTCCCAAGGATCTCCACTGGCTTTTAAGATGTCCCTCTTTAGTAACGCGGACAAAGCTTTCTTTCAACACTGGAAATTAACCTTAAAATGTTCCTGCTCCTAATGGGACACACAGTCACACAGGTGGAGGCACAGATGGCTTCTGTGAGCCAGGGAGTGATGAGCACTAAGAAACCAGTAGAAGCCAGGGAGAGGCCAGCTTAAGGAAACAGCTGGGAGGAATCCGAGCAAACACTGCTAAAGGAAACCGCGCAGTCAGCTTAGAAAGCAAAAAGGAACATGAAACCCATACTTCCCATACAAGCAGGAGTGATTGGTGGCTGACGCCTGAGTGCTGTTCCTTTGTTTGGGCAAGGTGACTGATGGTGGGGGAAGGAAGAGGAAGTGAGATAGGATGGGAGAGAGCTGGAGAGGCATCTGGAGCCACGCACAGTCTTGCAGACTACTCACTCGGGATGGTAAGACACGCACATTCACGTTCCTAGCTCTACAGTAGCACTGCACTACACCGGAGCCTCTGAGCCCTAACCCTACTCCTGTGCCACAAGCCTGTGAGAGGGTAAACCAGGAAGAAAGAGCCTAACATTCCGGGGGAACATGACATGCTAACCTGACTCAAAGATGCTGATTTTGACCCCCGATAACCTCTCAGTGTGGCTACTGCTGTCCCTGCATCACAGAGATAAAGCCTGGCCTGAAAGAGGGCAAGAGGGAGAGCAGAGACTGGGAGCCGAAGGTGCTGCCTCTCAGCATCCTGGCTCGGAGTTCCACAGACAGGCTCTGCTGAGGACGGGCGATATGATGTTCCCACGCATTCAAGCCTTGTGGTGGCTCTCCAGTTCCACAGGTACGGACTCTGAATCACAAAAAGCCCCAGGAACCTGTCCAAGGCCTCATGACTAGCCAGTGGCAGGGGCGAGATAGGATCCTAGACTCCCTACTATTAGGGGCACCAAGAAGCTCTTTCTTGAATGGGTGAGCCAATGAATGGAACACAGATGTTTATCCCAGCAATTGTTCGGGTAGAAATTCTAATGATAAACCCCAATTCTGAATAAAAATGGATATGACAGGAGGCCTGGTTGGGAGAGGGGGAGTGGAACATTGTAATGGCACACCGAAAGAGCCTGGCACAAGTCCCGCTGTTGCTGTTTTCAGGTGGACGACTCAATGCCATGTCACTCAAACTTTAGGAAAGGTGTAGACTACGTCTGGATGCCCCATCAGAACCCAGCCGCACAAGGCGGCCTCAAGAAGTGGAAACCTACCTGGACCATTGCCTGAATCATCAGCAAAAATATCTGGAAATGGATCCACACCCAACCCAGACAGCTCTGGGGCTGCACCACCAGCTGACTTGCTTGCAAAGGCCTCTGGGATAACACCCTGCCCCTCCACTTCCACTCACTCTGTGTGAGGCTGCCAGAGGCTTCTTAAAATGAAGATCACATCACACCGTTCTTGCCTCTGCTCAAGACCCTCCCATATCAAGTCCCTGTACCTGAGAAGCCTCCTGTGGCTTTGCAGTGCACACCTGTAGGTGTGACCACTGCCTCCCTGTCCAGTCTCACCTCTCACTTGCCTGATTCCATTACCCCAGCCTCAGCTGCACTGGTCTTCTTGGTTTCCTGGCTTTGAGAGACCCTCTGTGTCAGCAGCCCCTATAGCCCGACCTTTTCCTGAACCAGGTCTGTTTGGGTCCCTGCTATGTCTTCTAGGTCTTGTGGCTGGAATTTGACAGACATTCAACAGATTCTTGTGAAGTGGGTGGAGGAGCAGGCACCACCACTGTCGGTCATCTTGGAAAGAGTGGGATCTCACATGCCACGTGGTAGAAGGGCAGGCTGAAGTGGGCATGGTCACTGGCCCTAGAATAGGTCTGGGCCCTTGTAGTGGGTGGAAGCCATTTTTTTGTGCTGTGATTTTTCCATCACATCCAGTATCTCAACATTCCATCAACAAAAGGTACAATTTCAACTGTGTTGTTTGGTTTTTTGATGAGAAAGAGAAAAATAATGCATGTGTTAGTAAAAGAGATAAAGACAAGAATCGTGTTCCTCAACAAGGCCACCAGAGGTGCAGGGATGGGACAGGTACCAGTTGTCACTGGCAGAGCTTTGTCCTATGGATTAGGACAAACTCAGTTGTTCATGAGTTCCCAGCAGCAGAGGCAGAGATGGGAGATCAGAGTCTATTCCTGAGCTTTGAGAGATAGCAGTCCCAGGATCCTTCAGAATAGCTGAGAGGAGGGGCGGCCATGGGATGAAGACTATTCTTTGAAAATTAGACTGGGTATTGAAAGTAAATATGCAATCTTAAAATACACAAGCAGGAAATATCCTGGGAGTCTAAAGCAGTCCTGAGCAAAAAAAAAAAAAAAAAAAAAAGCAAAGCTGGAAGACTACAATACTTGACCTCAAACTACACTACAGAGCCACAGTGACAAATACAGACATATAGACCAGTAGAATACACTAGAAGATTCAGAAATAAACCCCCATTGCTACAGTTACCTATTTCTTGACTGTGCTAAAACAAACAAACAGCAACAAAACCCTCATACCTTGGAGG
The DNA here is from genome assembly GCA_004026605.1 of Ondatra zibethicus. Taxonomy (NCBI): domain Eukaryota; kingdom Metazoa; phylum Chordata; class Mammalia; order Rodentia; family Cricetidae; genus Ondatra; species Ondatra zibethicus. The sequence continues at coordinate 38,457 of PVIU01016039.1, forward strand.
ACTGGAGAAACAGCTCACTGGTTAAGAGTTCGGAGTTTAGTTCCTTAGCTCTAACACCAGGCAGCTCACAATATAACTATATAATATAACAGCTCACCTGTAACTTCAGCTCGCAGGAATCTAATGTCCCCATCTAGCCTCTGAGGACATCTGAATTCATGTATACATAGCCCCTCCCCCATATATATATATATATATATATATATATATATATATATATATATATATATATATAAAATTAAAAAGAAAATAAATCTTAAATATGCATTGGAGACCCAAGACAGCCTCTTCATAAATGATGTTGGGATGGGTTATCCATGTATAGAAGGATGTCATATGATCCCTACCTCTTGCTTGGTATATAAATCAACCCCAAATGGGTCACTGACTTCATTGTAATACCTGAAACTCTGAAATTACCAGGGGAAGAGGTAGAACACTTCAGCATAAGCATAACAGAGACTGTGTGAAATGGGCTTCAGCATCTCAGGAAATAATAACAAGAACTGGCTTAACGGGGTTGTATTAAACTAAAAATCTCCCTAGTAAAGGAAACCGCTGAACAAAGAGAAAGCCTATGAGTGGGAGAAGAGATGAACATCCAGAATCTGTAAAGAACAGTAACAGCAAAACACCCAAAGAACAAATAATTCAGTCTACCAACAGGCAAATGAACTTTACAAATGGAGAAACACAGAAGGCTAAGACTCCAAACAATGTCCAACACCCTCAGCCACTGGGAAAAATGACATTACACTGAGATTCCATCTCACCACAGGCAGAATGGTTATCTCCAAGAAAATGAGGAATGCAGGGAGGATGTGGGAAAGAGGAGCCCGTCTCCATTGCTGTGGGGCTTTAACTGCTGAAGCCACCATGGAAATCAGTACAAAGTTCCCAAAAAGCTGCAAAGACCTGCCAGTGACAAAGCCATGCCACTCCTAGCAACACCTGAAGGAATCCAGTCAGCCTGAGACAGGGGTATGTGCACGGCCATGCTATGGCTGCACCATTCATGATATGCAGGACAGGGAACCAGTCCAGATGTCCACCAAGAGATGGACGTACATAAAAGATGCGGTGCATATATGCAAATGTAAAGAATGGATATCATGACCCAGAAAATGGACTTAAGTAGAGATTATAATGGTAAGAGAAAGAAACTAGGTTCAGAAAGATAAATATTGCATGTGTTCACTCCTACGTGGAAGCCGGAGGAGAAAAAAAATTGAACAGAGTACAATGTGGGAGTTAGGGCTGTGGAAGGGGGTAAAAGGGATAGGGAGACCAGAAAGCACAATAGAAGGGACATATGCCTAAGCTGTGCTGCGTGCAAGCTAGAAAATCTCTGAAGAAACTCGTCACTTTAAACTTAATAAATGCTAACGGAAAAGTAAAGGTGATCTTGTTCTTTGGTCATGGACTAGTAAAGCTTGGAATATTCTTGGTAGCACTAAAACTGGAATATTATGTGAACACTGAGCTTTAAAAAAGAAAGTTTAAAAAATAGCATGTTGGGAGCATGGAAAATGTTCCTTGGCTTTACTGTATTCTTCTTCTGCCAAATAAAGTATGGGAACAGGGGACTTTTTCTTCTAAGCCCATTTCTTTTACAAAGATTTTCTTAAGCTAGTGCTCTCAGCATCTCTCTCATGTATGTCTCTCTCTGTATCTCTTTCTGTCTGTCTGTCTGTCTGTCTCTTCCTCCCTTTGTCTCTAGAAACATCTCTGATACACTGGCTTTTTAACACCTGCTTTGTTGCCTCTTCCTCTACTCCCTGACCTTCCTCTAAGCCCCCACAACATCTAGAAATCTGTAGAGAGACCGGTCTGGGAATGGTGGGTCTGTCCTGATGCTGGGACAGCTGCTGCTCAAGTCCTTATGTCATCTTAGAAATCTAAGGAGTGGGATGACGACCTCTCTGGAAAATTCAATTACCATGCAACATTAACTTCCTGGGAAACGAGAGGCTGGGTGTCCTACATAGGAGGCTGCTATTAAAATGTCCTGTTTGCCTTGGTGGTTTCTCTGCCAGCCAGTGTTCCCACTTAGAAGCTGGGGGTTTGCAAGCCACACATCTCGTGTTTCTTTTGCAACACAACACTTAAGGACCGGCGCAGCGCAGGCAGCTGTTGGATGAGCGGGTCCAGCTTCCGTGAACTATTTACTTATCTATCGCTATCTTAGTGTCTAGCGAATCCATTCATGCAACAGAATGGTGGTCTGCCAGGTGGTCGTGGGAGGAATCACAGTGCTCTGTGGACTTGCGGATGACTTTCTGGGGTCGTAGTCTTGCTGTGGTGTTTTGATGTCTGCTGATGTAAGCCCTGAAGGAACAGCACACCAGGACGCACTTCCTATATCTCCACTGGGAAATCCTCCTCGGGGTTACGCTCTGTCCATCATAAATTTTGTTAAAATAACCTCCCCCACACATAGATAACCCAACATGAGGTCTGCAGTGCCAATGTAGCAGCTCCCTGTGAAGGTGTGCCTGGGGTAGTGTACTTTTCTCAGCTACTTCGTAGCTGTTAGCTCTGGGGCCTCACTTATACAGTAAACACATGTGACCGTTCATCACCCAGCAACGCTCTCAGCATTCCCAGGTTGGCTGCGGCTGCAGTGTGACAAACAGACCCCCAGGTCAAGACCTTCTGCTGTTATCCTGGCACCACCCAGTTCTAAAGTGAACAGTAATAACTTGATTACAACGCACGAGATCATGGCTTCCTCAGGCACCCACAGAGGGTTGGTGAAGCGCTTGCTGGAGAAGAGCTTGTCCAATCTGTTACCGAGTTTATTTCTAGAAAGGACAATATCCCATGTCTTCTCTTATCTCTATAGCAAGATCTTTTCATACTAATCATATTTGTAAGTTATGTGTTCTCTCCTCTCTCCAAAACCAATCTTATCAAATGTTTATCAGTTCCTTCTTTTAAAATTCTCAGAATTTTTACTTCTTTTCCTCTATTTACTTTTGAGTTTGGCAAGCACTTGCTTTTTAGCTTCATAAAACAGAAAGGCTGGTTACTGCTGTTAAGCCCTTCACACTTCTCTTCTGAGAGACACCTTTGCTGTTTCCTACTAGCTCTTCCTGCACGCTGACCTGAGTCGTGTCCACAACTGCCGATTCCTGGGTCTTCACTGTGGTTCAGCTGGCAACGCCGTCTAACTTCCCCTCTGCTTTCTTCTTCATCAGTAGCTTGACCTTGATAAAATGGTCTTTGGACTTTATCCAGTAAACAGTTTTTGTTTGGAAGTCCACTTTGTGTAATATTAATATAGCCATTCCAAGTGTTATGGTTAATGTTTATACAATGCATGTCTTCTACTCTTTCCCTTAGCCAATTGCTATTATTTATTCCATGCATTGCTTAGAATATGGTATTGTGTGTAGAAGACTGCCCTAACAATGTCCTCAACCTCTGGGTACCCCTGCTCTCATGTCCCTTCCTACACTGCTTTGTCCTTGGCTCTGTGACTTGCTTTCGCCTGGAAGACATCAGCAAACACAATACCCAGGGCTTTGTTCTCTGGGTTTGCCATCTTCAAATGTTGCAGCCTTGGAGGACAGCATGTAATCTCCCAACCTTCTGAGAATGTCCCAGATCCTGGTTGGTTTTTTTTTTAATCTTTTATTTTTATACCTAGAATTATTTGGGAAGAGAAGACTCAGTGCCTCAATTGGGAAAAAATACCTCCACCCTGTAGGCAAGTTGTAGGGCATTTTCTTGATTAATGTCAGAAAACCCAGCCCGCTGGAGGCAGTGCCAGCCCTGGGCAGGTGGTACTGAGGAGCATAAGAAAGCAGGCTGAGCTAGCCATAAGAAGCTTTCTTCTGTGGCCTCTGCTTCAGTTCCTGCCTCCTGCTTCCCTCCTTGGACTCTTTCTCCCGTGACTTCCTATGGTGATACAGTATGATCTGAGAGTGCACGGAGGAAATTAACCCTTTCCTCCCCACGGCGCTTTTGTGTCATGGTGTTTCATCACAGCAATGGAAACCCTAACTAAGACACAGACGTGCCACCCTTTGCAACTGAGGCCGGTCCTCAGTCCATCCTCTAGAGAAAGGCAGCTGGATGAATGGTCCAGGAAACTCTTGCAGCTTTCTCTAGTGCGGAGTCCTCAGTCTTTGGTCGAAACACGTCCATCACTTTCTGTTTAATGGAAATAGCAGCACAGTTGGGATGAAGTCTGTGGGCTTGCTATTTATCTGCAATGGCCAGTTCTTTCGTTTCTCTTCTACATTCTTTGGTTTGATCAAGTACCTCCTGATACTTCAGCCAACATCATTCACCTTTAAAAATAGAACTATCTGTTGTGGGTGTCTCTCCATCATCATTTTCCCAGCTGATCATTGGATTTCAATACTCACTCTTATTTTATTAATCTTATGCCTTTCCCCATATCATGAAATACTGTACATCAATATCATTCACTCTCACTTTTGCTACCCTTGTAATCTATTTCACTTATTTATTTATGAAACTTCAAAATATAACAGACGCTGCACTTCTATTGAGATATGCCATGACGCCCAGGAGATGCTCCAAGTCCTCTGTGCACTGCCATTTCCTGTGTGTGCAGGCCCAGCCCATCCACTGACGTTTACAGTTTTAGTCCAACCTTATTCACGGCTCCCTGACTTCATCCCTTACTTTTAGTGAGCTGTGGTGCCACTGGCCCAGGCGATCTCTTGCTGAAGTTGCCATAGAGGCTGGGTGCTTTCTGCATTCATCCTGACTGCCTGGAACCCCTTATCAGGTCTAGCTGGCCACCCTCGAACTCACCATCCTCCCATGTCAGTGCACTATGAGCAGGACTAGAACTTTCAAAGTCTGGGGTGTGATAAGAAAACTAGCAACATTTTTTTTTGTCTTCACGATCCTTTGATAAATTTGTTCTTGTCTTTGATCTTCTCTTTGGAATATTCAGATAGCCAGCACTGCTATTCCTGTCCATCAGAGCCACAGTAAGTAAAATGAGAACTATTTTAACAAAGGCAAGATGGTCCCACTCCAGCTGTCTCATGATGAAGACAGCTACTAGCAAGGTGGCCAATGGATGGGTAATGTATACAGCACACTAAGTAAACTAAGTAAACAGTGACTCGTGGGGGAAGACAGAGGACTGCTGTTGGACATCTTCACATACTGAGAAACGAACACAATTTAAGACCTACGCATTGTTTCTAGAATTTCCCCCTCGACAGTGAAGGCTACAGTTCTCCACCACACATAGTACCTCTCTGTCCATATTCCTCAGCCATGCTGAGCTCGAGGGGGTGGGTAGAAGTATGCTAGATCTATCTGGATAACACAACACACAGGGCGCACGTGGGCAGGAAGGATCTGCAAAGACAGAATTAAAGAAAAGTACCAAGATGCCAGAGGGAGGTGGGGCACTGAGAACTCAAATCACAGTGGAAGTTAAGTTCACGCACCACACTGCCTTTGACGAGTAACCAGTAATGCCAAAAATACTCCCTCACTGAGCAACCCCCTCATTCACCCTCCCCCCATCTTAGAGCATAAGAAATCCCTGCTTCTGCCCAGCCCAGTCCTGGCAAGGAGACCAGCATGCCCAGTTGATTAAGTGCTTGTTACACAAGTAAGGCCCTGAGTTTGATCCCCAGAACACAAGTGAAAAGCTAGGCATGGCATGTGGTTGCAATCCAAACATTGAGGAAGCAGGAACACATGGATCCTTGGGGCTCATGGGTTAGACACCAATAAGAGATCCCCCAAGGCTGACCTCTGGCCTGGACCCACATATACATATGTATCCATAACTTGCCACCCCCACAACATACAACACACACAAACACATTTATTCATTATTAAATAAGTAGTTCAATATGAAAGTATATTATTTCTGGGGTTATAAAAGTATACACATTCATGGAGATGACGAACTCCAAAAAAGGCAGCAATTCTTTTTGTGGAAGGAGACAAAGACTGTGCCCCCAGGAAGTGTCTCCTGTGACATTCTGTTTCACAAACCTAGGGTGTGAAATGGGTGTTCGTGATCCTTTTCTCTATACATTCACCCGTTTAAACACGTGCTGGAATGGGCAGCAGAAGAGGAACCTGGGGGTTGTGTTGGGCCTGCCAGGGGCAGCCACAAACGCAAGGTTCAGCAGGTGCCTCCACTGCAGCAAGAGTGACAGCTCAGATGACAGTGTCACCATCTGGTGTGACCAGGATTTTTCAGGGAGTCGGGTGGTGTGGGGCAGAGACCTTGATTCAGCTTCCGTCCCTGGATGTGAGAATGCAGCCACAGTCGGGGCCAGGGGCACAGTGGATAACGCATCTGACTATGGAAGATTTGGGATGCAGCCATTCTTGTTCCTCCAGCTATGCTGACATTGCCTTCCCGCCTTCATCCAGACATCAGAAATGTTCACTTTTGCCCTTTTTATATTTACAACATGAAGGACGAGTGGCATTTCCTGAGTACTTGTAATGTGTTAGAATTTCTGATGGGCATTTTCCATATATTAAGTCATAGCCGCTTCATCGCTGCATCCTGTGGTGGGCATGGGAGAAACACACCGGCAAGTCCACATTAGAGCCTGGAGACAGGGCTCTGGGTACAGCCGTTCTCTTCGTTTGCAGTTCCCAAACCGGGTGCATCCCAGAGCATTGCAGCCAAGACATGGGGGACATAACACCCCCAACACAGAAGTATGGTTTTCCAAATTTTGAAAAACCATCCACCATAACTTTTATATAAATGCAAACATTGGCATATTATATTTTTAGGTGGAAAACTTGGAAGGAATGTCTTGCTGTTGGCAATGTCTTGCTATATCAGTGTCAACTTGGGGTTTGAGAGGGTGATTTTACTTTCTCCTATTCAAGGAAGATTCCCGAGAGAGAGCACAAAACACTGGCCCACAGCATTCTCAAAGGTGTGTCTGAGGAGCTGTCTCATGGCTCCAGGGCAGACTCCCTCCACTCAGCGTAACTGTGACTCAGGTTGGGAGACTGTGAACCCAAAGCCTGTGCATTCTTCTCAAGAAGAACTCTTGCTAAAACCATTAGGCAGGGAGAAAATGGTGTATATCTAGCCTTACGCTGAAGAAGTATTTTCTACCTATATTCCTGTATGCAAGAATAGACCTGCCAATGCTCAATGCTTCAGAAAAGGATGCACCAGAGAGATCCAGGACTCACTATGAATTTGCTGTTGGACACACTGTGATGGTGTGAGGTTTGCTGGGGAGGATTTAAGACGACCCTAAGTTGTTGATCAAAGCTCCTGGCAACAACCATGATAGTAACCACTATTCACTGAGAACTCAGGATAGAAACCACTGTCCACAGAGCACTCACGATAGTAACCACTGTCCACTGACACTCATGATAGTAACCACTCTCCACTGACACTCACGATAGTAACCACTTGTCAACGGAGCACTCACAATAGTAACCACTGTTCACTGTGCACTCATGATAGTAACCACTGTCCACAGAGCACTCACGATAGTAACCACTGTCTGTGGAGCACTCACGATAGTAACCACTGTTCACTGAGCACTCATGATAGTAACCACTGTTCACTGAGCACTCTGGATAGTAGCCACTGTCCACTGAACACTCATGATAGTAACCACTGTTCACTGAGCACTCATGATAGTAACCACTGTTCACTGAGCACTCATGATAGTAACCATTGTTCACTGAGCACTCATGCTAGTAACCACTGTTCACTGAGCACTCACGGTAGTAACCACTGTCCACTGAGTACTCATG
>PVIU01016040.1:0-10671 GCA_004026605.1 Ondatra zibethicus
CCAACTTTTGCCCAGAGATCTTGTTTTCTTCCAATTTCCAGGAGGATCTATATATGTTTTTCTTTGGGTTCATCTTGCTATTTGGCTTCTCTAGGGTTGTGAACTATAGGCTCAATGTCCTTTGTTTATGGCCAGAGTCCACTAATGAGTGAGTACATACCATATTCATCTTTTTGGGTCTGGGTTTTCTCACTGGCCAGAGTCCACTAATGAGTGAGTACATACCATATTCATCTTTTTGGGTCTGGGTTTTCTCACTAAGGATAGTGTTTCCTATTTCCATCAATTTGCATGCAAAATTCAAGATGTCATTGTTTTTTTTACCACTGAGTAGTATTCTAATGTGTATATATTCCACATTTTCTTTATCCATTCTTTCATTGAGGGGCACCTAGGTTGTTTCCAGTTTCTGGCTATTACAAATAATGCTGCTATGAACATAGTTGAACAAATGCTTTTGTAGTATGATTGGGCATCTCTTGGGTATATTCCCAAGAGTGGTATTGCTGGATTGACAGTAGTATTTCCAGTTTCTTCATATAAAGAAGGGCAGAAGTATATATAAAAATTTAACTTCAATCTCTACTTACATGGATAAATACATTGACTTTATATGTAGTCTATGTGTGTTTTGAGAGGTTTTGAGGAGTGGCAAATATCAGAGTGTCTAAAGTCCTATTCAAACCTACTCTCCATTAATCCACTCTTTTGGTTCAGGATAATTTTCCTTCAGAGTTCTGTGTATATGTGTGCATGTGCACATGCTGGTGAAGAAGAGAAAATATGGGCTTCACCTGAGTCTTAGGTACCTTATTTTCAAAATAGAGACAATGTTCTCTTCCCATGCTGGATCTATCAAGATGGTGAGAAGAGATTTAAAAGTAAAAAGTACGTGTGGATATGGCAGTGTAATCTATTATACAAATGCTTGGGAGCCAATGGAAGAAAGTTCACTTTGTCTTTGAAGCCAAATTGGGTTATAGATACACTGTTTTAGAAATTGAAAAAGCATTCAATTAACTATAAAAGTTCACACAGATATAAAAAATTAGACATACTTATTGGCAATCCAAAGTTATACCATGCCAATGAGAAAGAAAACCTTAGTAAAATGGAGCATAGGAAGGTTGTCAGAAGTTTGATAAGACCATTTCTTCAGATATATAAAGTGAAGAGTTGAGAAATGAAGAGTCTGTGTGTGTCTAGCTGCCAAATTTCCATTCATCGGGGGATATGGAACTATGAAGACACCTCATACTTAGTTGGTATCTCCAAAACAGACCTAGTGAAAATACAGATAATTTGAGGATGTTCCTGAGAATATTCAGTGTCATCAGTTTCCACAAGAATACATTTTAGCCAATCAAGAGTTGATTGATAAGAAAACTATTGTTTTTGAATATTTAAACGATATGCCAGATATTATGTTACATAATTTCATACACATTGATCTAATTTAATTCTAATATTTTATACACTACTATTTCCATGCCCCCTATCAAGGTAGGGATCATCATTTCATATGGAAAGGACAATGTTGATATCAGACTGATGTAGTCCAGTTATCCTAGCTATAAATGAAAACACTCATATTTGGTCTTTAGAGTGTCTTTAATAAGACTGCCTTATAATCAAGGTGAACAGAGTCTATCCCTTACAATAAAGATATGTCACCGGGTGGTTGTGGCACACGTCTTTAATCCCAGCACTCAGGAGGCAGAGGCAGGCTTATCTCTGTGAGTTCAAGGCCAACCTGGTCTACAAGAGCTAGTTCCATGACAGCCAGGGCTGTCACATAGAGAAACCCTGTCACAAAACAAAACAAAAAAAAACAACAACAACAAAAGCAGGGTAGGGGGTGGAAGAGATGTCTTACAGAATTGTTCTGTTAAGCATGGAGAGGTAAATTCTGGTATGGCAGTAGGGGAAAATAATATTCCTTGGAACAAAATAGTCTACCCTGGACTATCAGGAAGATGAAAATGGTTAAAAGTTTCCCCACTAATGTAGCCTAGAGAATTGATCACACTCTTACATTATTATTAACTCAGTGTTTGTTGTCAGACAAATCCTTTACTACTATGTTTCAATTTTCTCAACTTTAAAAGTAGTTGTAGTGAAGGCTAAATGATAGAATTTAACATCCTGTTTAAGACATAATTGGAATATAATAAATGACAGGTTAGAGGAGGGTAATACTAGCTACCTTTTTATTAAAATAATACTTGAATTTGTCACTCTTTATATCTTACCAATAAATGATAGTTCTCTTCACTGCTCAACACAACATTCACTATAGAGTTCTAACAACTTTAAAGACCCAGGAAAACAGACTCACAGAAACAAAATCACTCCCTTAAGCAAGCTTTGGCTAAATTCTTCATACACACACACACACACACACACACACACACACACACACACACACACACACACTGGAACGGATGTTACAGGTTATGGCTCTTTCTATTATCTACCACTTGGGGTATAAGGATAATTACAGAGCCATAAGAAACCCCAGCAGAAAAATAGTACTGGGGAAGAGAGGATTATGATACATAGAATGTGTTAATACATTCAGCTCAAATGAAATTTGCGTCGTTTAAAGCCTGATATATTTTCCAGGAAAGAGGCCTCCATTACCAAGCCAATTTGCAAAGTTTCATACAGTCATTGTTGAAAATTCTATCACTTAGATGTCAATAGACCCAAATTATTCTAGTGACTCAGTCCACAGTAGTTTTTAACTGCCATCATTGGACCTTGCATTATGCCCAATTATTGAGTAAATTGTGGCAAATAAACTAGATCTAGTGCTTGTACTCATAAGGCTTTTAGTATAATAGTTATGTTCTACAATTAGCCACTCAAAGTGACTCATGGGCAGTTTCCTTCATCTCTGTGTTGAGTTTCCTTATCAGTAAAAAGGTATTAGCCAGGACACATAAGAATTCCACTTTGGACCTACAGTACCGCACTTTTCGTTAAAGGCAAGATCTATGTTCAAGGAATTAGGAAAACTACCTCCTACCTCCTTAGATACTCACCTTTACCAAGGCTAAACAGTATGCCCTAGGTTATGTAGACAAAGTCAAGCCAAGTCCTAAGCTTCCTCTCAAAATCAACTTTACATTTGTAGAACAAGTAAAATAAATCTGCTAGATAATATTTGCTTAATCACATTCTGTTCCCAAATAGACATTAAACAAACAAGATGAAAAGAAAGACATTGTTAATGCTTTTAATAACCCAATAATATTTAAATAAGTCAATAATTGTCTTATTAAATCTAAATGAACAGCAGAAAAGTAAACTTTCCTGGAGGTCTCTCTACTTTAGCTGTGGAATCCTTTTGGTGCAGAAAGAGAATTGTTTCATGGACTATGCAAGTCAGGTTGAGCTGAGAGGAGCAATGAATAAAGAACACCAAAGTTGTTGCTTGATAAAATTTCTTTGGAATGGGCAAAGGAATTCAGTATATCAGAAGTGGTAAGGAAAACTGCAAACCTCTTGTATGTATAGGAAGATGAATGAAGAATCTTTAACCCAATTAAAAATCATTTAAGCCTAAAACTTACATTAGAATCTAAGACTTTCCATGATGCCAATTTGCACACATTCTATTTCAGCTGACTAAGTTATTTTTGACAGATAACACCACAAACCTACCAAGGCATATGATTGGGATTTAAAGCCATTCACTGCCCTTCACAAACTAAACGGGCATAAGAAAGTTGTACTACTTGTCCACATTACCCTTCCTTATCATCTGTAAAATGAACCATGATGCCATACTCTAACTAATAATTTTGTCAGGAGGATTAGCCCTGTTGTTATTTGTAAAGAATTTAGAGAAATACTTGTTATAAGGTCGACACTGTGCAAATACTTATTAAATAAAATAAACAGATTTTATTTAATTTTGAACTATCCCAATACTCCAAAACAACCAGTAAGTAGCAGGAGGAAGTCTTACAGATTCGTTCTATGTCTTCTCTGAAGCATTCACCTTGTCTGCCTCTACTGAAGATCTGGAATATTCATTTCACCCCCAAAACTTCATCACACTTCCAACACTATAATGCTATATCTCCAATTTTTCCAGTCACAAAGAATAAACAGCTGAAAGCACCCTCACATGCATTGCCTTGGCAAATCAGCATAACAATTCTTAGATACAGATTCCTTCACATTTTAGAAATGAGAAATCGATTAATCTGTTAAGGTTACTAGTATAACTGCTTAGGCTTAACCTTATGTTACAGTAGCCTTAAGCTATTGAAAATTTGACCCCATCTTCCTTGTTCCCTGGTAACACTAGAAATGTAAGCATCGGTTTGGCCATTTCTAGGAATTTCATTTACCATCTGCAAAATTTAAGGTATCTGGCCTTTGTTCTAAATTCCATTTCTAGCCCTAAGTAAGTGGAAACCTGTTATTATAAACTATCCAAAAAGAGATGGGAGGGATTATCCCTTAATGAGATAATGTATTTTTTATTCCCAGATGCCTCTTAGTGAATGCAGATGCTTGAATCCTTTTCTATGAGGAAACACAGTGGTGGCTCTGGCATGCAGCTTGCCTCAGAAAAGCTTGACTTTTCCTTTTCTTTATTCCCTTTCCGTTACTGGCAAAAGGCTATATATGATTTTTCTGGCATTAGCTTTTCACCTTTTTTTTCCTGAAGCTTCCCTGTGCCTTCGCTATGTGATTGCTTGTTCTCCTCCACAGCGAACGGCGCAGCTTTGTCTCTTCCTCTTCACGCTTTCCTTTCTCCTGGGAGCTACTTGAATGCCCTCTTGTTTCTCTCTTACGAGCTAATGAGTTTGTCCTCCATCTTCATTTTGAGTCAGTTTCTAAATTCTTATGTTAGTGAGACTAAAAACCCTAAAAAGGAACCTCAATTTTCCCAGTAATGACATCACCTCACTTCTAGCTCAGAATACATTACTAATGTGCTATGATATCGGAAAAAAACCCTCCCTTATATCTGTGCCCCAAATCTCTTATCTACTCAATGACTGAGTTTGACAAGATGATTTCAGAATTCTAATAAAACAAATAAGTGAAGAATTTTCAAGGGTTCGTAGAATACACTTAGCCTGCTTGCCACCCTTCTGTCTTCTTGCTCTTTTCCTTTATTTGGCACCAGGAGGTTAAACTATTATTAAGACAGAAGACTGCATTCTTTAGTTGAAGTGACTGAGCCAATTAAGATCATCAGAGCAGAGAATGTCTGCTTTTAGATCAATGGCTTTGAACTGGAATGTCTTCTTCCTTGGTGCCCTGGAAATATGTGGGTTATAAAAGCATTCTTTTCTAGAGATTTTACTTTCCTGGATTATTTGGAAGCAGTAAGAATGATTTTTTTGACAGTGTATTCATGCTGTATATATGAGTCTAGCCTTGAATTCATGATTCTCTATCCTTAGCCCCCTAGTACTGGGATTACAGGCATGGGCCACACATAGCTGGCTTTTATTTTTCTATGTGATGAGCTGAATTATCAATATTATCTAATAGCTCCTATTCTCTTTGATTTTGGGTAAGGACTCAATGTTTTTACAGTAAAGAAGTGAATCTACCTCTGAGTGGACATATGCCATCACCTTCTCTCTTAAGGGTTAATCCAGTTGAATTGGTCAATTACCTGACAAGGGTCCACCTATCAGGAATTAGGAATTTATATTAAACCATCTTAGAGCTAGGAAGAATAATTTTCCCTTTAATGAGATAATGTATATTTCCTTCCCAGAAACCATATTCTCTCTCTCTCTCTCTATCTCTCTATCTCCCTATCTATCTATCTATCTATCTATCTATCTATCTATCTATCTATCTATCTATCTATCTCTATCTCTATCTCTCCTCAGCATCTTTGCCTTATACTTTGGACTTTATTATTTCTCTAAAGTTCCCCTCTCTATTATGTGTCTGTTTCTCTGCCATATGGCTTATTTCCACAATCGCTTGATTCAAATGGCATGTCTTTTTGTTGTTTGCTTTTGTTTTACAAGACAGGGTTTCTCTGTGTAACCCTGGGTGTCCTGGAACTATCTCTGTAAACCAGGTTTTGAACTCACAAAGATTTGCTTGACTCTGCTTCCTGAATGCTAGGATTAAAGGCATGCACCATCATCTCCTGTCAGAATGGCTTCTTTTCCTTCTCTTTTTCACTCTTCCCCTCTGGGTAATGGCCAAGATTTATAGCTAAATGCTCTTGTTTCTTTTTTCTTTTTTTGCTTTTCAACTCTAAACAAATTGTCCTTGAGTTTCCTTTTGAATCTACTCTTATTTTTATTAATGAGTCTAAGAACCACAAGGGGGAATGTGATTTCCCTAGTAATGTGCTGAACTCTCCAATATTTCTTAACACAATCTCACCTAACATGTTTGCTTGAAGAGAGACTTATACTAGTCACATTCTTGAGATCCTTGACAAATTAAAGTTACACAGTCCCTGTTCTGAGAAGATCATACTCTTTGATGATGCAAACATATATCCCAGATAGTTATACAATAAACACAGGGTGCTCTGTATTTCTTACTCAACGTGGGTTTAGGGTAAGTTTTATAAAAATATTTTCAATAATCCTTCATAGATGTGGCAGGTGTTACATCTTAAATAAATAGAACCAGTAAATGCAAGGTGAAAAATAAAGATAGGATTTGATTGGGGTACAGAGGAACCTGGTATCTAAGGAGAAAGGTTAGAAGAACTCCATGAAAATAGATATCAATCAATCCTGTAGTGTAATGCAAAGAAGGACAAACAGAATTTTTAGCCAGTATGTGATGAGAGTGAAGAAATATACGTTTATAGTTCTAATAAGTTAAACTTTTTTATTATTAATAAGGGTTTTAGTTTGAAATATCACTATTCACTAAAATCAGAAGTACCTTGAGATGCTTTTCAAAGAAATCTTTACCTGCTTCCATTTCAGAGACACAAGTTTATTCTCTTCTGTAGACACAGCTACAGGCTTCACAGGAAAAGAAGCATGAAAAAAATGGTTGATAATTCCAGTGGCTTTGAGGTTTGCCCTGATTCTTACTGTTACTGAGCCTAGTTACACAAAATGGACTTCTTAAAGAATGGGCAGTGAGAGATTACCATATGCTTCAGGATGGGTCAGCCTGTAAGTTTGCTGAGTGAGAATAGATAACAAACTAACTTCATGTGGGAAATTCTCTGTCAGACAAACAGATATATAATGCCTGGGACCTTCTTCTCTCATCTTATTTGTCACCATCTTCAAGGAAGAGAAAACAATCCATCTCGCACCCTTGTCTAATGCATCCAGTGATTTGTATGGCCCCTGAAACTGGGAAACATGCATATTTAATCCTAACCAAGACAGAAAACACAGATTTCTTTTTAAGTTACATGGCTTTACTAGATTAGTTGAAAGAATTATACTATAATAAGATGTAATTGTTCTAGAATAGAATATAAAGGATATAGGTAAGATTTTCAAATTAATACAAATCTATGAAAAGTTGATATTCTGACTTTGAATGGAAATGGCATGAAATTTTGTCATAGCTAGAAAAACTGGGGATCCAGAGAAAGGGTATACTTCCATTCCTGGGGTTCCAGAGGGACCTAATATCAAAGAAAATCAGTCCAAATCTGTTGTTTGGAGCCACTTGTTGGTTCCCAGCTGCTCAGCCCTGAAATAATCACACAGAAACTGTATTAATTAAATCACTGCTTGGCCCATTAGCTCTAGCTTCTTATTGGCTAACTCTTACATATTAATTTAACCTATTTCTCTGAGTCTGTATATCACCATGTGACTGTGGCTTACCAACTAAAGTTCCGGTGTTCATCTCTGATGGGGCTACATGGCTTCTCTCTGACTCTGCCCTCTTCCTCCCAACATTCAGTTTAGTTTTCCCCGCCAAGCTAAGTTCTGCCCTGATATAGTTTCAAAGCAATTTCTTTTTTTTCCCTTTAGATTTACTTTATTTTTTTAATTTTAATTCTTTTTTTCCATATTCCTTTATTTTTTTTCATTCAAAAAAATAAAATGAAAATTTTACATTTTCTCCCCTTCTCCCAGTTCCCTCCCACTCCCCCCCACCTCTCCTCCCTCCCCCTGCTTCCTTAAAAGATGGCATGTTGCCCTGCACTGTGGGAAGTCCAAGGCCCTCCCCGCTCCATCCAGGCCTAAGAAGGTGTGCATCCAAATAGACTAGGTTCCCAAAAATATAATACATGCAGAAGAGATAGGTCCTAGTGTCATTGTTGATGGCTTCTCAGTTTGTCCCCATTGGCAGCCACATTCAGAGAGTCCGGTTTGATCATATGCTCGTTCATTCCCAGTCCAGCTGAATTTGGTGAGCTCCCATTAGTTCAGGCATACTGTCTCAGTGGGTGGACCAGTCCCTCACGGTCCTAACTTCCTTGCTCCTCTTCTCCCACCTTCTGCCCTTCGACTAGACCTTGGGAACTCAGTCCATTGCTCTGATGTGAATGTAGGTCTCTGTCTCTACCTCCATCCATCAGACAAAATTTCTATGGTGGTGATCAAGATATTCATCAATGTGACTCTGGGATAAGGCTAGTTCCAGCACCCTCTGCTCTGCTGCCCAAATACATAGCTGGGGACATCCCCGTGGACACCTGGGATCTCCTCCAGGGCCAAGTATCTTGCCAGTCCTAAAATGACTCCCTTAATGTAGATATCTTATTCCCTTCTCCATTATCCACCTTTCTTCCATCTCCACCCTCCCACTCCCCCAAGCTCTCCCCAGTCCTTCCCTTCTCCTTCCCCCTCTCCCCTTCCCTCATCCCCCTACCTCCACCTCTATTCCCACCCCCGTGTTTCTCAGGAAATTGGGAATCAACCTACCACAGGATCCAGCAATACCACTCTTAGGAATATACCCAAGAGAAGTTCAATCATACTACAAAAGCATTTGTGCAACTACGTTCATAGCAACATTGTTTGTAATAGCCAGAACCTGGAAACAACCTAGATGACCCTCAATGGAAGAATGGATCAAGAAAGTGTGGAATATATACACATTAGAATACTACTCAGCGGTAAAAAAAACAATGACATCTTGAATTTTGCATGCAAATGGATGGAAATAGAAAACGCTATCCTGAGTGAGGTAACCCAAACCCAGAAAGATGATTATGGCATGTACTCACTCATTAGTGGACCCTAGCCATAAAACAAAGGACACTGAGCTTATAGTTCACAAGCCCAGAGAAGCCGAATAGCAAGGTGAACCCAAAGAAAGCATATACAGATCCTCCTGGAAGTTGGAAGCAAACAAGATCATCAGGCAAAAGTTGGAACCAAAGCAGTTTCTTTATTCACCAATGGCATTCACAACATAAAAAAGGGGTATCCCACACTGTAAACCACTGACCTTCAAGACAATTTTAATGTTCACTATGTGGCCACTCCTAATGGTTCATGCCCCATAATGCAATAAAGAACTCAAGACAAACCTAGTACTGTTTCTTAGTAAGTAGATAAGCAGTTTACTAATATTTACAAATTTCTTTCATGTCATTTCTTTTTTAGTGTCTTCATTTTCAAGAAGCTGGTTGAATATATAATTAATAGGCCATAACTCCAGCTTTTGACTAGGCTCAATTCTTTGCTGTCTGAACTTGGGGGAGTTCTTTAAACTCTCTGTACTTCAATCACATGCAAAATTGGGATAAGCATAGTATCTCACTTAAGAAGCAGAGACAGAACATTCCCCAACATTTGACTAATCTAGGCTACATAAAGTGAACCTGGCTCGAGAAGCAAGTTAATCAATCAGTCATCAATCAATCAATTAATCATTCAATAGTACCTAAAGCATAGAATTGCTGCATGAATTAAGTAAAGTCATCCAAGCAAACCAAATGAAAGATAGATCAACAGACCGTTACTCTTGTAATGTTCTGTCTCTTTTTTTCATATTCTTTTATTTTTTTTCCATTCAAAAAAAATTTACATTTCTTCCCCTTCTCCTAGTCCTGTCCTTCTCCCCCCACCCTTCCTCCCTCCCCCTGCTTCCTTAAAAGATGGCATGGTGCCCTGCCCTGTGGGAAGTCCAAGGCCCTCCCCCCTCCATCCAGGCCTAAGAAGGTGTACATCCAAATAGACTAGGTTCCCAAAAATATAATACATGCAGAAGAGATAGGTCCTAGTGTCATTGTTGATGGCTTCTCAGTCTGTCACCATTGGCAGCCACATTCAGAGAGTCCGGTTTGATCATATGCTCGTTCAGTCCCAGTCCAGCTGGATTTGGTGAGCTCCCATTAGTTCAGGCACACTGTCTCAGTGGGTGGACCAGCCCCTCACGGTCCTAACTTCCTTGCTCCTCTTCTCCCACCTTCTGGTCTTCGACTGGACCTTGGGAGCTCAGTCCATTGCTCTGATGTGAATGTGGATCTTTGTCTCTATCTTGATACATTGGATGAAATTTCTATGGTGATGATCAAGATATTCATCAATGTGACTATGGGACAAGGCTAGCTCAGGCACCCTCTCCTCTGCTGCCCAAGTACCTAGCTGGGGATATCCCCGTGGACACCTGGGATCCCCTCTAGAGCCAAGTCTCCTGCCAATCCTAAAATGACTCCCTTAATGTAGATATCTTATTCCCTTCTCCAATATCCACCCTTCCTCCATCTAAACCCTCCCACTCCCCCAA
>PVIU01016040.1:10771-46339 GCA_004026605.1 Ondatra zibethicus
CTCTCTCTCTCTCTCTCTCTCTCTCTCTCTCTCTCTCTCTCTCTCTCTCTCTCTGTCTCTTGCCTCTTCTCCCATTTTTCCTTCACCTCCATAACCCACCCAATAAATGTCCAACTTTACTCTACATGGTGTTCTTATCTGTCTCTCTTGCCCACCCGCTGCCCGCAGGACTCGCAGTAGGGGATCCCAGGGACCCAGCCATCTTTGGAGACCTGCCACGTGGTCTCGTGTCCTGGCCCTGCGTAGGACTGGCTGCTCCCACTGCCCACTGCTGAGGACTTGCACCGTCCCGGGACCCACTGTCTGCCACCTCCGGGATCCCGCAGCAAGCTACCAGGGACTCGCAGCATTTTTATTTTTCCATTACATTGGAGCTGAGACTCCTGAACCAGGTTTTTTTTTTAACTCACACCCCTGGCTTCCATTGGTGAGTTTCCCCCATTCTGTTATGGTTGCTTCCCTCAGCTAAAATTGTGTTTGGACTGACCCAGGGTCAGTCAGCCTATGCTAGCACCACACACTCTGTGTGGTGCATACAACTGGGGGCCCAGGGTCCCTCAGATTCTTCTTTCTCTTTTTCTTCCATTTCCTTTCTTTTTTCCTCACTGTAAAAGGCCACTGGGAGCGGCCTCTGGCCTCTCTGGCTTCCAGTCGCCCTGACAGGATCCAGCCAGGCCTTACCTTCCCACTCATGGCCTGGGGTGATGCCCCCCACTATGGGTCTTGCGAAGGTCGTGTGCTGATTCCCACCCCGTCCACAGTCGAGGGACATCTCACTGTGCGCCTTGTGGTGTTTCGCAGGTTTTTACAGTTTCAGCTGTGGGTAGCAAGCCATCCATGTCCATACCCCGGCTTTTTTCAGTTCCAGCCATGGCATGGTACAGCTTTTTCAGTTCCAGCCTTTTGATCCCCTCTGCAGCTTGTGGCATGGCGGCTCAGCCACAGGGTAGATCACACCTCTAGGTCTCTCTTATTAAGTTTAAAATCCCTGCAAATTTTGTAGGGATTGTAAAATTCCTCAAAAATTGTAGCTTTTCCATACAATATGTGACAGCTGCCATTTTGACTGGGGTCAGGTGACTTTGCCACCATCTTGGCTGAGAGCCAGGTCAGGTGACTAAGTTTCACCATCTTTACTGAGGTATTCCTTCCTGGTTCTCCAGTGTTAGCTCTGTTACATGGGTGACCTTACTGCCGAGCCAGGTCAGGTGACCAGGTTCTCTCATCTTTACTGAAGTGTACCCTGCCTTGTCCCCTGGTTTTCACTAAATTCCTGTTGTTGACTCTGTTGCATGTGCATTTTGTGCAGTGGCATGCCTTTGGTAGGGCCCATCAAAGGCATCCACTTTCCCCAATTCCTGTTCACTCTGTGTGTTCATACATGTAACTTAAATGCACCTATGCTTAATGTTATAATTGTTCATTACATCTCATTTCAGACTACAAAAACAATGTCTCATGTTTTAAACTGGTATATACTTTTAAGCTTCTTGCAAAAATACTTTATATTTAATCCAACCCTCATTTAAAATATATTAAGCTGTTCTCTACTATTGTCAGTTCTGCTGTTAACCTTCTATTGCACGCAGTTTTTCTTCTTTCTGTCTTTTTACAAGTATAAATCTTACCTGTAAAGAGCCAGTATAGTCAAGCTCAGACCCAATTTTCCAGGCAGATTCTATACTGTAGTCTCACCTGATAAGCAGCCCTCAACTGTTCAGAGATCTGGAGAATATGGCATTTAGATATTTAATCATTAAAAACTTTTCACAGCAAAAAGAGACAGGTTGGCTCCTAGCAGCACTCTACTTCCTCCAAAGAAGACAGAAGACAAATGGGCACACAACAATGTCCATCCACAGTTCACTTCAACTGCCAAGCATTGACCACTGGGCAAAACTGCCTTTCATCTAAACTGAAGATCACCTGACGAGGAAAGAATCGCTGGAATAGACAGCCTAGCTGCTCAGGTCAAGGTAGACTTGTCTTCCTACAGATTTCTCAGCCCACAGGATCTTCAGAAGCCTGTCAGGCCCTGTGCTAAACAGAAAAAGGCAAGTGCAACCTTCAGCGACCATGGAGGACCCTGAGGAGTAGCTCTGGGTGCTAACCAAGTAAGTTCTCTGTCATTTTTTAATCAGTAACTCAAGTAAAATTTTATCCTTCTCCAAGATCTCTGATGCAGTTTGACAGCTGAAAGGTTTTGTCAGTTTAAAAGGACAACCTCACCAAACAAATTTCAGATCAAATTTCTCTCTCATGATGCCTTCCATAGTCTTAAAAATACTTTTCATTGTGTAAAAATATCTGTCACATTCATTCTGACATAAATATGCTACTGTTTATACAATGTATATCTCTAAAACTTCTGTTTTCACAAACCCAAAGAATTCTTGTGAGTTCTAGGGAGCCAAAATGAAGGATCCACCTTAAACAGCTCAGATACACTCCCCCTCAATTCCCTGGTCCTAAATTTTTTCCTTAATTTAACTTTGTCCTCTGTTCTTCCAATACCTCAAACAGGTATAAGAGACACCAGACATTTCCATACCACAAACTCCAGACAGGACCAAAGAGACCAACTATGCCAGGATGTGGCCAGCACCCAGCCTTCTCAGGGCCCCCCTGCCAAAGATGATGCCCACAAATAAGCAGGAAGCAGCCTTGAGAATGTGCCGACCCAATTCCTTTAACCTGTGATGCCTAACCTCCCGCTTTTTGTTATAAAAAAGAGATGGGAATGTAATGTTCTGTCTCTTTAAGAGACAAGCCACACCCACTCCCTTCCTGCTTGCAGCCTTAGCCTCTCTCTTCTCTCTCTGTCCCTCTCTCAGAGAGGCACTTCTGTCCTCCCTTTCTCTCTCTCTCTCTCCCTCCTCCACTCTGCTCTTTTCCCTTCCCTTCCATAACCACTAAATAAATATCCAACTCCACTCGGTATGGTGTGCCTATCTGTGTGTCTCCCATCTGCCGCCCACATGGCTCCCTGGGGACCAGCCACCTTCAGAGACCCACGTGGTCTTGTATGCAGTCCCTGCCTAGGACTGGCTGCTCCCGCTGCCCACTGCTGGGGACTTGCACCATCCCAGGACCCACTGTCTGTTGCCGCCCGGATCCCGCGGCAAGTTGCCAGGAACTAGCAGCATTTTTAATAAAGCATAGCATTGGCCTGCCAAGTGGTTTTGTGCACCATCCCTGCTTGGGACTGGCTGCTTTTGGGACCCCACTGCAAGCTGCGGGGGACTTGCAGCCAATCCATTACAACTATTGTTAAAACTTGGAGCCTGTGGATCTGAAAAAGACACTACAAGTTCATGTTGTAGTATTTTTTCTAAGTATAGATGGCAGAGTTTGCAACTCACAGGTCACCCTAATTGTATTTTATGGTTGGGTTGTTGAAACCATGATGTATGTCAAGCTTTTAGAAAAAACCCTCAAGCAAACCATACTGTCATCCAAACAAATAATAGGTCTTGTGTACCAAAATATATGCTCATGTTTTTGTTAAAAAATGACTGTTCTTTATCAAGGGAAGTATCTCCGTGGATGCTTGAGATAGGGAGGTTATAAAATGCTTATTAAAAATTGTTTCAAACAGTGCAAAACTGGCCTAAGAGAAATCATTTTCAGACAGAGAGACTTTTTCCTTTTGGCAGTGGAGTGGGTTAAACAGAGTAAAACAAAAAAATACTGAAAACCGGTAGTGGAATCTTGACTTTTCCTCAGTAGCACGTGTGGTCTTGGCAGCTTCCCCTTTCTTTTTCTGTGGGTGACTATTAAGACCCCTATTTCCTAACTTGGGTCTAACAATTGCTCCACAGTGCACCTTATGTTCACTGAATTGCTTAATTGTGATTTTTATCAGTCAACAGTCGCCGAATGTATGTTTTTATTTTAACATAGTCTGACCTATTAGTGTTTAGAGGTAATTATTGTAAAACTAACTCACATGGAATCCTGAAGTATTCTATAAAGATATCATGAGAATTTTCTAGAAGATATAGTCTTCCCACTTCACCAGAATGGCTCACTTTGACCTTTCTATTTTAATACTGTGAATGGCTGTTGAATTTTACTGATAGTAAAAGATTCTATTACTAAAGTAAAGTTGTAATTCTTCTGTCATAAACTTCAAAATATTGTACCATTTCAGAAATGTCAACATGCTAGAAACCAAAGGACAATACTCTGAGCTTCACTGGTCTAAAATATGTAAGGCAGAAGGAAAAACAAACAAACAGGAAAAGCAACCAAACAGGAAGGGAAGAAGAATTGATTCTTTCTTCAAGGATCAAACTGAGAAAGAACAAACACAGAATCACTTTAAGCTTCAATGGTTCAGAACAAAACTGTTTTGTTTTGCTGAGGCATAATTGTAGCTTGAACCTGTTGGATGAGAAAGTTTGCTACAATAGTCAAGAAAGTTGGAGCATAGAGGAAGAGATAGAAATGAAGGTTGCTTGAATAATAGGAAAGATTGTTCATGAAGTGGCCTACATACAGATTCAAGGGCAAAGGATCATGAAGGTTTGATAATGAGAACTAAGAAGAGAGAAAACAACACTGGCAACAGAAAGGGGAGATCTTGGAATTCCAAGCAGAAGTATTTGAACTTGTTTTATCTTTGGACTGCACTCATCAAAAGAGTAGGGAGAGTATAGTGAAGAAGAGAAACAGTTCTGAGGAGGATTAAATGGAGGTCTAAGTGGAGCTTACTCCAAGGTTATTTGAGGACAAAGACTCACTTTACTACTGATACTGAGCTCAGTGCCTACAGCTGCAAACATCTTTCATTTGCCTTTTCTTTTTAATCATGATTATTTATTCAATCCTTATTTCTTATAAAGGGCCATCTTATACAACTTACCATGGCATTCTATACATAGTAATAACTCATTTCATGTTTTGGATAACAAAATGAATGTTACCTAACTAAAAGCCTTTGGAGTTTGACATATGTTGGAGAAAAGCTGCATGGAGGGAATATCTGAACAATGCATCCCTTATCATTATTCCTAAGGTTTTCACACCTCAAGCAATCAATAACTCTCTGACATTAGGCAATTATTACTTTACATGAGAAAAAAAATCAAGATTCAAAGAAGTAGTGGCTTTTTCAAAACCATACCAGTAATGACAATACAGGATCAAATTCTGTTGCTTCTCCTCATAATTCTATCAACATAATTATTTGTGACCTCTTTTTGTATCTCTCTTTCTCCTCTGTGTACTGGCCAGTCTCAGCACTGCTGAGGACCATGCCACATACTAAACTCTCTTTTCTCTCTTTTTGCTCAAAAATAGATAACTTTAGTAAATACAAATAGATATTAAGGTGGTAGGGATATTGTACTTAGAATCAAATATCTTTGTTCTACCCAAAACTGTGTCAAACCTTAGTTTCATTACTAAACTGGACACTTTAGAAAGATCTACTGCATAGTCAGTGCTCTCAGAAGAATCACACATAGATGTCCCCCACCTTGCTAAGAAAATCAATGCTTCACATTTCAAATCATTCCCCTGTCTCCAAATAAGGTAGGCTAACCTGCCAGTTGATGACCTAGAACCCCAAGAGTATTACAGAATTTTAAGTTTAGGGAAATGGCCCTTGAATAACTTAGCTTAACTGTCCCTTTGGGTCTGTTGTATAAACACCACACACTTTCATTAAAAGGATCTCTTTGTCCACTTAGGAAGTGATTTATAAAGACAAACCTCCCAAATCTTGATCTTTTCTTTGTTATTTGCTGTATTTATACATATTATTAGACACCAGAGATGTCTGTGGTAGGTTTATCAGTCCATCATTACACAATTACACATACATGTGGGAGATGCAGTTTATTCATTATTGTCAATTCAAATATTGGCAAGTTCAAATGACTACATTAGATAAATAAATCAAATTGATGAACGCATCCATTCTTTCTTGATATAATACACATATAAAATCAACTTCCTCACTCATACACACACACACACACACACACACACACACACACACTCACATATATATTCACAAACAGTCTATAATGAGTCACATGCCCAAGCTATCAGTTGAAGCAGCAGAACTAGGCTTCTTTCTATTTAAAACATTGATGGATCTACATTGTATGCTAAAAATTCAAAGCTCTCAGATATTTAGTGGTACCAGAATCTGGATTTAAAACCTCATTTTCCTGTAAGAAAATCCTAATAAAGCTGACTTTTCTATAAAGAATTAACTACAGACTCCAGCTCAAATTCTTGCTATAAAGCTATTTTGTATTAAAATTCTGTAATCTCAATTTTCTTATTTGTAAACGCATATCATAAAGAAGTGAACTACTCACAATTAATGGACTTAAATGAGAAAATCAGTCATATCAATTTAGTTTACTGACATAGAAAAATGCTCATGAAATGCTAATTATTATTAATAATAATAAAAACAAGAAGGCAAGACATATGCATGAATATATGCTTAGTCTTTGAAAGAGCAGTGTGTTTAGAAGAAATTCTGGGATTAAGTCTAAACTGCACTAGTTATTACCTGCCTGACCTTGATTCTGCTTTAATCCCTTCCTATCAAAATCTGTAGTCTCTATAATGATGAACTGCTTTAAATGATGGTACAATATCAATAGTTACTGAAACCGTGTTGTATTCAATCATTGTTGGAGCTCCTACTGTATGCCAAGCTATGGCATCAGAGTTGCAAAGAAACCAATTAATAAGATTGTGGCTCTTGATTCTGTGATATAAATGTGTTAAATGGTACCATAAGCACTTAAGGTACAAAGTGTGAGTCAAAACTACAGAAATGTGCATAACGTCTTGAAAAGAAGTAAACACATAGTTCAAGGGGTATAACAAAATGGCAGTATATAGAAAAGTCCTTTTAGAGGCAGTTGTACTTGAGATAGCTTTTAAAGCATTTATTGTTTTTTAAATTAAGTATGATTACACCTTTCTCCCCTTCCCTCCAATTCCTTCCATGTACCCCTGCTACCACTTATTCCCTCACAAATTTATTGCCTCTTTTTCTTTGTGATATATACGTGTGTATGTGCGTGCGTGTGTGCATATATAATGTATAAATGTACTTATATTGTGTGTTTATAAATACATAAACATATGAATATAAACTGTTGGTTTCCTTTAGTTTTGTTTTTATGTAAATGATTGAAGGACAGGCCACTAGGAATTGTATAACTAATTAGGGGTCTCTTTCTTGAGATAACTAAATTTCCCTCACTCGGCAGTCCCAATTTGCTTGCAGTTCTATACTTAGGGGTAGGACTGCATGAGATTTTCTCCCTTCCACAACAGTATGGTTTTTGGTGTTGTCATTATTCAATTCCTGCTTTGGTAGCTGTACTCTTAAGGTATCATGAGTAATGCTTCCTTGTCACTTCTAGGAGACATCATCTTACAGTAAAATTCCTGATCTTCTGCTCTTATAATCTTTCTGTCCCCACTTCTTTCCTCTGTGTTCCCTGAGCCTTCGGTACAGAGCTTCTATTGTAAATGTATCCACTGGGTCCCTTCCAATCATTTGTTCCCTGCATTTTGACTGGTTGTGGTTTGCTGCAATTGTCTCTGTGGAAACAGAAGCTTCTTTGATGAAACCTAGGAGCTACACTTGTCTGTGGATAAGAGTTTTAGGGCCCAGTTCTGACTGAAACAACTACAAAAGAACTCTTGCATCTGAGGGTCGGGTATCACTTAGGGAGAGAGGATGGAAAGATTTTAAGAGAAAGAGGAACAAGAAGTTTTCTGTGGGGTTGTGTCTTCTGAAATGGCAGAGAGGCTACACTCAAGGAATATGGCTGCATAAACGTGATCTGTACAAGGTTGGCACCAGTAGACAGGCGAATATGGAAGGGAGAAAGCTTAGGATTCCTTAACCCTAGACAAACAATTGTAGGCAACTAAGAATATCAAAAGTAGAAGAAACAGTCTTCCCCAAAGAAAAGGATACCAATTGGTTATCAAGTGCCACATGTTGAACTTTGAAAACATATACATACAAGTAACATGCAAACTTAGCAGATTGCACATGTGAGCAATGACAAAAATTAAAGAAGAGGAGGCCTTGAATGTGAAAGAGAGCAAATTGGGTACACGGGAGGGTTTGGCATGTGGAAAGCAGAATGGGGTATTATTATGTTATAATCTCAATAAAAACATCGTGGGACTCAAGACATCTTAACATGCTTGCGTTCTTGGATGGGTTATACAAACTAACACAACAAAAGTCACCCCTGTTTGGTCTAAACGGCCTGCCTCTGCCTTTCTGTAGAAAATTTCTGTAGGATTTTATTCATAGTAGTAGGTTTTCATGAAATGTCAGTTGTTTTCAGTGGTTTTTACAGGCTTCATATTAAGTATAAACTCCGTAATCTGGATCTTGATAGTCTCAAAAAGGCAACCTTGTATAGTATCTTGAAGAATCTAATAGTTGCAAGTGGAGATTCCGTGTTACAATCTTGGCTTCAGCACTAATTAGCTGTCCAACTTTGAATAAATGGCATAATTCCTTCAGCCCTCAACTTCATCAAAGGTAAAATGAAGGTGAAACAGTACCTCTTTGACAAATTTGCTCTGAAAATGAAATAAAGTGACCACCATGCTCGCCTCAATTGAGTGAAAATATTATATATTATGAATAATATTCACATCGATGCACAATGAATAATAATATATGCACACGATATAAACACACCTATAGGAGCACATTTTTGCTAAGAGAGTAATTTGTCCAAAAAATTCCCAACAGATTTTGTCCTGAAAGTAAAAATTCTTATTGCTGTACTGAGCAGAAAGACTCTCAGCTACTGCTTATGCCCTTGCAATAAATATGAACATAATGAAAAGAGAAAATGTTGCAGACAAAACTTCCGGGCAAGAGCTGTCTGAAGGAACTCCCCACAGGGAGAATGAGACAAGCACTGCAGTGCGATCTCAGGTTTTGCTTTCTTTTTAGACAGTTTGCAAAATGTTGATTTGAGGAAAACTAGATAGGCAGGTTGTACTTGTTGCCTGAAAGAGGAGAATTTGAGGCCTGAATTAATTACCTGTGTATCAACAAAAAGCCCCCCAAACTTTGCCTAAGCTTAAGAAAAATAAATCTATCCCCATGACCTGTCTCCCTGTTTTACATTCTTTATACTTCTCTTAAAGGTAGGGAACCCAGTTTCTTGCTGTAAAATCCACCTTACGCTATTGATTCTCTGTCTCTAGAAAGGTTCCTAGACTCCCAATGCCAACCTAATTGATTCTTTAGACTCAATGACCACTTCCTTTCACACAGGTGCCCTAGATGCATTCCTCCAACTCTACCCATCTCTGCTGCCATCCTGAGACTATTGTTTCTTATGCTCACCTTCCCACAGCCCTTCTGGACACCTCTCTCTCCAGGTAAAGCTTCCCAACTCATACCACCAACTCTAATTTTCACTAACTCCAAGGGTCACTTCCACATGTCCTTGTTGTGATTTCTAGGCAGGGACCCTACAACTTCACTAAACTCCTGACCTCAGAACTGTTTCCATCCAGGCAGAAGTCCTAGACTCACACCCAACCCCTTGGCTTCTCTTGAGGATGCACATTCTTGCCTTATGACTCCTCTCCAGATTTATCTCTTCATGTAGGGACCGCAGACTTACAGTCCTAATTTCATCCCTTCCTACCACCCTTGGCAAGGCATCTAGTCAGCGACTCTGGAATTATGTTCTCAACTACTCTCATCCCTGAGATCCAAGGCTCTGCCTCCCCTGAATGTGACCCAACACTTATGCTACCGACTCCACCCATCTGCATGCCTTTTGGCCCCTGCCCCTCTCCCTTTCTGCAGGTAGAGATCCTAGACGTACATCAAAAAATCCATCAGCTACCACTAGTTAATGGGAAGTCCTGAACATCTCCTCAGATTCCTGAAGATTGGCTTGAGAAACTTCTGATTCTACAGAAGGTCTGCTCTTGGCCTTAGATACTTCACTTTACTAGAACTAAGCCAGGACTACTGACACCTTATTACAACATCAACACTGAAGTTTCCCAAGGCTAAATCCTAAGCCTCACATCTGGCTAATTGGGGCAACAGAAAAATGATATACAACCACCCATTCAACAATGGGGACACAAGATTTCCATATCAAGAAATATTACCAGCGACCTAACTCCAGATGCTTAGGTTTCATAGTAAAAACTCAAATCTAAATAATGAAGACAATAAATCTCTTCCAGAAATTAGTACTTCTTAGTAACGTTCCCTGAGAAAAATTATTTCAATTATGTACAAAACAATTATTTCAAGATAACAATTAATAAATATGATCCAAGTACTTATAGACAGCAGAAACATAAGAAAATAGATGAATGAAATAATGGAAACTATTCAAGATATGAAAATAGAATTTAAAAGGATATCTGAAGACAAGCCAAAATGAAACAGAACTCAAAAGGAAAAATTTAAGAATTCAAAGAATAAATTTAGAGGAAAGCTTCATTAATAGAATGGAAGAAATGAAAGAGAGAATATAGGTCTTGAAGACAAGGCAGAGGGATTGGATCATTCAATTAAGAAAAATGTAAAACAAACAAACAAACCAACCAACAGCCCACAAGAACAGAACATAAGGAGCTCTGGAATGCTATTTCAAAAACCTAAACCAACAAGCGATAAGTGTAGAAGGGAAAAGGCCCAAGTGAAAGGTGGTTCTAGTTTGCTTTCTGTTGCTCTGATAAAAACTTATAAAAACAGCTTGGAGGATAAAGATGTATTTGGTTAGTAGGTTTTGGGTTACAGTCCATCATCAGGGGAATTCAAGGAAGGCGGTCAAAGCAGAAACCTGGAGCCCAGAACTGAAGACAGACTCCGGAAAACTGCAATTTCTTCACTTGTTCTCCCATGGCTTGGTCAGTCTTGCTTCATATATAACCCAACGCCACCTGCTGAGGAGGCATGATTCAAAGTGGTTTGACCCTTTCACATCAATTATTAATCAAAAAATGCTCTCCAGGCTTGCCTGCAGGCCAATATAATGGGATTTTCTTAATTGAAGTTCCCTGTTCCCAGACGATTCTAGGTTGTGAGAGACTGAAAAAAACTAACCACCTCACCTGACCCCTTGTCAACTTGACAATACCAGTAAACTATTAAACCATGACTTTTCCTTTTTTATGCCCAACATCCCACATTACTATCACAATATAATATATATTTCAATTTGTTAACGTCCCATAGTCGCTAATTTAGTCTTTTTAAAATATCCAACATTTCTTTTAAGAGCCACAATCTCTTACCTGTGAACTCATTTTTAAAAAGTCACAAATAAGATACATATTTCTTACTTAAGAGGAAAGGACCAGGGCATAACTACAACTGTAACAAGAAAAAGCAAACATCAACAGTGTGAAAAGTTCAGTGTTAGACATCTGGTATGTAGTCACCATCCTCTGGGCTCCAATGACCATGGACAGCTCCTTCTTTCAAGTTCTGCCACCCACAAACCAAACGGCTTGTCTTGGAGGCTCAGGCCAGCTACATTCCACAGCTGTTTATACCCTTGGTGATTGGTTTACAGTACTGGCATATCTAATATGCTGAGGCTTCCAAAGGCTGCATTTTCATCAATGGTCTTCTGGCCTCTCTTTAGAGACTGTAACCCTGCCACATGGTGATGCAAAGCTTTAGCTTTTCTCCATGACCCCTTCAATTTTAGGGTTTCCAGTGATACTGAGGCTAGACCTTCATCTTTGGTCCCTCTTCTTTTCCCACAGTTCACAGAAAAGTCATGGCTTCTCTCCATGACCCCTTCAGTTCTTCAAAACCAGTGCTACCTGGAAGACTCTTACATGCTCCTGAGATTGGAGACCAGGATTTGATGGAGCCTTAGGCCCCTCTAGACCAGTGCTTCTCCATGCTCATCCTGGGGAAATACTCCTGGAAGATTTCATCTCATTTATGAACCCTCTCTCCCTAATCTCTGCCACTTTCTCAGATCTAATTGACCTGAACTGATTGTTCCACGAAAGCATAGATTTCATTTTCATGGTGCTGGTCTCACGTCAGTCATAGTTGGTTATTCATATTCAGCTCCAGCTAATAAGACACCAGAGATTGTTGATTCAAATACATCACATGAACCTTCCTAATAGAGTTTTTAAGGAACCCTCAAACTTCTCTCTGAAACTTCCAAATCTTGCATTGTCTGTATCACTTTTAGGACTGTCTTACAAGGTCCCACAACTGTTCAATAAGCTCTGAATACTTAACGGTATGTCCAGGTCAAAGTTCAAAAATCCTTCACAATCCTTTACAAAACAATATGGCCCAAATATGTTCCAGCAATACCTCATGATCCTGGTACAAATTTCTGTATTAGTTTGCTTTTGAACGTTGTGACAAAATATTGAACAAAACTAAAGCAGAGAAGACATATTTATTTGGCTAACAGTTTATAGTCCATCATCAATAGAGGCCAAGGCAGAAGATTGAGGAGGAAATCTGGAGGCAGGAAATGAATAAGAGACCATGGAGGAATGTTTCTCCCTGGCTTGCATACACTACTTGCTTAGCCTACTCTATTAAACAGTTCAGGACCACATTCCCAGGGCTAGCACTGCCCACTGTGGGCTGGCCCTCCTGCATCCCTCATTAGTCAAGAAAATGTTAATAAATAAAATAAAAAAATAATAAAAAAAATTTTAAAAATGTTAATCACATTAATCCCAGGCTTGCCTACAGACCAATCTGCCTGGGTTTTGTTCTTAGTTGAGGTTCACTCTTCACAGACATCTCTGGTGTGGTTGTTTGAATGAGAATCCCCATACACAACCATGGGCTCTTATATTTGCATGCTTAATCTCCAATAGACAAACTATTTGGATTAGGAGATGTGACCTTGTTGGAGTAGGCGAGTTCTCGTTGGAAGAAATATGTCTCCTTCTCTATCTCCATCTTCCTCCCTCTCCCTCCCCCTCTCTCCCCACATCTGCTTTCAGCTTCTTCTCAAGCTCGATGCCTGGTCGCCTGCCGCTGCACTCCCCGCCAATAATGGACTAAACCCTCAGAAACTGAAAGCAAGCCACCCATTCAATGTTTTTTTTTTATAGGAGTTGCCTTGGTCATGGTGTCTATTCAAATAAATAGAATAGTGAATAAGATACCTATCTTGAGTCACTTTGACACAAATCTAACCAGCACAAGTCAGAAAAAA
The DNA here is from genome assembly GCA_004026605.1 of Ondatra zibethicus. Lineage (NCBI taxonomy): Eukaryota > Metazoa > Chordata > Mammalia > Rodentia > Cricetidae > Ondatra > Ondatra zibethicus. The sequence goes on from PVIU01016040.1 coordinate 23,980, forward strand.
ATATCTTTAACAACGTCATAGAAGAAAATTCCCCAGAGGTATATGGATAGACAGAAACAGGAAATAAACTCCCCACAAAAAAAAAACTAAACATACAGAACAGAGAAAGGATGTTGAAAGCTGCAGAGAAAGGTGATTCCATATATAAAGGCAAGAGTAACAACTAGGTGGTGGTGGCTCATGCGCCCAGGAGGCAGAGGCAGGGGGGTCTCTGTAAGTTCAATGCCAGCCTGGTCTACAAAGCAAGTTCCAGGGCAGCTAGAGCTGTTGTACAGGGAAACCTTCTCTCAAAAATAAAATATAAAAATAAAAATTAAAGTAAAGTAAAATTTTTAAAAGCAAAAGTAATAGAGACTTCACAATGTGATGTAATATGAGGACACTGAGTCCCTAATGGGTTGGATCATTAGAATCCATTAAGAACACCTGCTAATCTCCAGCTCTGGGGGGGCTATGAATAATGGGGCTTGGAAAAAAAAGAAGGGCAGGTCATGTTGAGGAATATTAATTTAACTAGGAAAAGATACATTTTTATACTGTATTTGTTTAAGGATGTAAAGATGTGTTACATTTGTTTATGCTGCATTTGTTTAACAATGTTAAGTTGTGTTGCTTTGACTGCCTAAGGCACCTGATTGGTCTTACAAAAAGCTGACAGGCCAATAGGTAGGTAGTAAAGAGATAGGCAGGGCTGGTGGGGAGAGAGACTAAGTAGGAAGAGGAATCTAAGCTTGGGAGTACAAGGGAGAAAGAGAAGTAGATGACTGGGGTCAGCCATCCATGCCGCTGAAAGCCATTCAGAAATGGAATATATTGGACATACGGAATGAAAGAAAGGTTAAAAAAAATCCCTGAAGCAAAACATAAATAAGGAGAAACAGTTTAGTTTAAGTTAAAAGATATGAGACAAACATAAATTAAGTCCAAGCATTCATAACTAATAATAAGTCTTCATGTCATGATTTGGGAGCTGGTTGGTGGCTCAAAAGAAAGCCAGCTATAAGTCCCTATTAAGGTATCTGGGGATTCGTATGTTTAATATGCAGTTTATAGGCCCAAACTGGACTGTGTTTAAAGGACAGGTAAAATTGAAACTGACTCAGAAAGGACCATGAAGCTGCCTGTTATGAAGCACTGGTGGCAGTAGTGAGCCTGATGGTAGGGCATTGCCTATATGAAGTGGGAGTGGCATTGAACAATCTAAAGGATTTAGACCTGCATTTAAAACAGATGTGCAAAGGGCTGAAGCAAGAGTGAGAGGGGAGGTGGTCAGGCAAAAGGGTTTCTCCATTCCTCCGGAACACAAATGTGGCTGGAGTAGCAGTTCACAGAACTCTCTAGGAATAAAACTGGTGGAAAATTCAAAATTCTGTTTGTGAGCCTGTAGAGGAAGGGCCTTCAGGCCAGACCATTGATTAATAACCAGAGTAAGGGGTACTGGTAAATAGTAGGTTCAGGTAATTTTCACTGCTCTCTTTGCTGCCAAGGAAGTCCTCTAGGGATGAAACCTTCCCAGTCCCACTCCCGATAGGATAGCCAACATTGCCCACAGCTGAGGCCATACAGAGTAACCAGGGACCTCATGTCAAACTGAAGAATTATTGATACATCATCTGTGTGCAGAATATTGAGCTCTACTGGGTACTGTCAGAGAATTTACATTGATTCATTGTAACAACCAAAAGGATCAGGACCAATGAGTGGAGGTGGACAGGTATGGGAAGAAAATTATACAGGTGAAGCAAATCAAACTCATTTTTTTCTGTGAGTAATTATCTCTGCCTGGAGTATAATGTGTGCATCTTGCTCCTATTTTATTAGGACACATTCTGCAGACTACCACCAGAGAATTTCAGTGGAGAGTGTGAACGGTAAAACCAATAATGAAGGGGAAGGCAAGGTGGGAGTCCATACGTTAAATGTATACCGCTAAAGGGCAATGAATATCAAACAGTATTGGCTGCATGTTAGAATAAAATTACAGAGACAGTTCAGATGCTAGAAAGGGTAGAGATCACCATCCCAGCTCAGCAACTTTTCAACAGCCCTGTGTAGCCAATATGGAAGCTATATGGCTACTGGAGAATGATGATGTGTTACAGAGAGTTAAGTAAGATAGTGCCTCCCATTCATGCATCTCTGTACCCAACATTGCTCTTCTAAGTGAGCATCTGATACAGATAATGGGGTCTTTCCATATAGCTGTGGGTTTTGCTAACACATTTTTTAAAAAACTTTTTACTATCCCCTTAGTTGCTGAACCCCAAGACAAGTTTACATATACATAGAACAGATAGCAATGTATCTTCAGAATACTTCCACAGTACTATCTCTACAGCTTCATCATTTGCATGTGATGGTGACTCAGAAGCCTATATGTATGTTGATATGATACTAATACCTAACTGCTCCTCAGATCTGGAAGCTCATTTGGTAGACTTACAAGTGCACTTGAGTTAATAGACATGAGAAATCAATCACAAAAAATGTACAAGGACCGAGGAAGATTCTAAAATTTCATGGAGTATTGTGCTCAAATATGATATCTCACAGACTTTTGAAATTTTTTTCACAAGAGCATATAACTGTTAATGCAGAACAGTTGCAGGTATTCTTGGGGGCTCCTAGGATATTGAAGAATTTTTATACCTCACCTTGCCTAGGTTTCCTATTCTCTGTACAATCTTACAAAAAAATGTGTGCTATATGGGATTGGTGTGGAAAGGCTGAGGAGGTCTTTGATCCAGCCAAGAGAGTTGTTGAACAAGCTAAACAGCGGTGGGTCCTATTCTCCTAATATCTCTTCCTACTTGACATCACCCAGAGCTGTAAAGACTGTGGTTGAGGTCTCTGGCAATCACAATCTGGGCAGATAGTCCCAGTGGGCTTGGTAAAGTAGGTCATATAAAGTTGTAGAAACAGTACTGTTGGACATATAAGGCACTGCAATAGGTGAAGTCTGTACTGGTTCCACTTCCATTACTGTAAAAATTGCATTTCCCATAAAGGGTTTGACCAAAGGTTCTTTAACAAAGTCTGTTTCTGGAGTTGTGAAAAAACAAATGCTATGAATGATGCATACTTACAGAAGTGCAGTTTTTTTTTTTAAATCTACACTTTACTCTTTTGGGGGCCTGCTGCCCAGCTCCCATACAAATTCATGGAGGGTTATCCTTAGCTTTGCTTGTTTCTAGTCAGTTTTTTAAATTATCCCACCTACCTCTTGCCTCTGGGCTTTTACCTTTCTCTATTCTATATACCTTTTGCTCCTTCTTACTCCATGGGTTACTGTGTTGCTTGGTGGCTGGGCCCTGATATTCTCCTCTCCTTTCTTTATCACTCCTCCCTCTTCTTTCTTCCTTATTATTCTCTATGCATGCCAGCCCTGCCTATCATTTCTCCTGCCTAGCTATTGGCCATTCAAATCTTTATTTGACAAATCAGATGTTTTAGGCAAACAAAGTAACACAGTTTCACAGAGTTAAACAAATGAAACATAAAAGAATGCAAAATGGATGTCATTGTGGCGATTTCACAAAAAAATTAGGAAACAACCTTCCTCAAGACCCAGTAATACCACTTTTGGGTATATAGCCAAAGGATGCTCAATCATGCCACAAGGACATATGCTCAACTATGTCATAGCAGCATTGTTTGTCATAGCCAGAACCTGGAAACAACCTAAATGCCCTTCGACCAAAGAATGGATGAGGAAAATGTGGTACATTTACATGATGGAGTACTAAACAGCAAAAAGAAAAAAATAACAACATTTTGAATTTTGCAGGCACATGGATGGAGCTAGAAAACATCATTTTGAATGAGATAACCCAGACACAGAAAGACAATCTTCATATGTACTCACTCATAAGCGGATTTTACACAGAAAGCAAAGAAAACCAGCCCACAAATCACAATCCCAGAGAACCTAGACAATAATGAGTACCCTAAGAGAGACATACATAGATCTAATCTACTTGGATAGTAGAAAAGACAAGATCTCCTGAGTAAATTGGGAGCTTGGGGACTTTGGGAGAGGGTTGATGGGGAGGGGAGAGGCAGGGAGGGGAGCAGAGAAAAATGTAGAGCTCAATAAAAATCGATTAAAAAAGAATGCAAAACATATTTGCATCATTAAACAAATGTTCCACAGCATAAACAAATGTAACACATATTCAACTAATATCCCAAACCAATATATGAATACAGACAATATGTGACTGGAAAAAAGAAAAAGCTGTAGGCTGAGCTAAGAATTGTACTGATAGTAGTAATACAAGAGCAGTAACCAGTGACCATCTGTACTGAGAGCTGTGTATTCTCCCCATACTTGTGTAATATATTGCTTGATTAAACTCTTAGAGCAAGAAGACAAGGAAATGAGAGAAAGCTAATATAAATAGGAAAAGAAAGAAGTGACATTATCCCTATTTGCAGATGATATAATTTTATATATAAAAGACCATAAAGATTCCACCATAAATTTCTATAGCTGATAAACACATTCAACAATGTAGCAAGATGCAAAATTGAAATACAAAAACCAGTAGCCTTTCTGTGTGCAAATACAAACACATTATGAAAGAAATCAAGGAAACCATGCCATTCCACAACAGTATTGTGCAAGGGTATGCATGCAGTAACGCAAGTGCGCACACACACACACACAGACACAAACATCTTTGAATATATCTAGCCAGAGGGTGCAAGACATTTCCAATGAAAAGTTTAACATACTTTAAAAGGAAATTGAAAAAGACAACAACAAAAGAAGGACATCTCATATTCATGGAATGACAGGAATAGTATTATAAAAATTGTCATGCTATCAAAATTAAATTACAAATTAAATACAATTCTTATCAAAATTCTAATGCCATTCTCCACAAAAAGTGAAAAGAAGTTCTTTAATTTTATATGAAATACAAATTGTTCACAGCAGTCAAAATAATCCTGACAATGAGAAACTGCTAGAGGTGTCACCATCCCAGATAAAACAGAATGGTGATGATATGAAAACTGATTTGTTGACAAATGGAATAGAATTAGGGAAATTACATATCAGGTCACACTTGTCAGCTTTCTCACTTTTGACAAAGAGTCCAAACAGACATATTGAAGAAATGACAGGATCTTCAACAAATGATGCCGGTCAATATGAATAGCTATATGTAGAAGAAAAGTTTGTCTCACGCAGTGTATAAAATTTAACTCAAATGGATCAAAGTTTTCCATGTGAGACAGGACACCTAGAATTCAGAAGAGGAGCAAGTAGGGACTAAAACTCATTGTTGTAGGAAATGATTTTCTGAAAAGGACTTCAATATCACAGGACTTCAATAACTAATCATGGGACCTCATGAGACTAAAAACTTTCTGTCAGGCAAAGGCCACTATAATTCCAGTGAAGAGGTAATTTAGAAAATGAGAAAAAAAACTCTTTACTAGCTATTCATTTGACAGAAGTTTTAATCTAGAATATAAAAAGAGGGAGAAAAACTAAACATTAATAAAACAACCTAGTTACAAATGAGTCATGGAAGTAATAGGAGAATTCTCAAAAAATGCAATACAAATGCCTGAGAAACATTTTTTCAAATGTTTAACTCTCTTATTCATCAAGGAATCACAGATTAAAACAACTTTGAGATTTCGTTTTGCCCCAGTTAGAATGGTTAAGATTAACAAAAGAATGATAGCACAGGGAAGGATAAACAGCACTAAAAATGTTCTGAAAAAAATGATTTGGGAATTTACTACTGTAATTTTACTTGCTAAAATTGAATATATACACCTCCCCATACACATACACATTAAAAGAGTTAAAAGTGAGTTATCCTGTAACAGGGTGACAATGCACTGACTGGATAGCACAGGATAACTGATAAAAGCCCCAGTGCCAGGAATAGGTTACCTATTTTAGAGTTACTGTTCAGAGAGGTACCTTAGATCCCCAAACATTGCAGGCTATTGTCAGTGTCATTGGTAATCCTCCCCAGATTGACAGTAAGGCTCTATTGATGAAGATACAAAATAGTTGGATCATAACACATGAAGATAGATTTTAAATGTAACAGATCTGGAACCTTCTTCCTTACTGACTAACATACACAGAAGGTGCTGTGAATGCTGCCAAAACAATAAAAAAAAATCAATCATCAGTCTCTCAGCTCTGAACCCAACAAGCTACTATAATGACTGGCTTGACAAAAAACAACCACTGATATAATCTTGGCACAAATATTATAGAAATAACCAACATTTTCTGGTTAGATTTAAGTCCCATTTCAGAAGATGAATATTTAGTGACAATTTAGGACCAAGAATTTATGACTGATAAACCATAGACCTGCTACATTTCTGGTAAATGGGCATGTTATTAAACATATTTTTAATGATTGTGCCCATAGATTTATTTATCTTGCAGTCCTCATCAGAGCATCTCCTATTTGCAGTAGATGGTGATTAAAACACAGATCCACAGTTGACCAAGGTATGGAGAATTCTGATACTGTGGAATGCTCACCCCTAAATCAGATGGCTATATCATGTATGTGCCTCTTTGAAGGAAGTGTGTTGTTGTTGTTGTCGTGTTGTTTGTTTGTTTACTGTTTAACTCCTGGGTCTACCAAAGAAGCATAATTTAAGACTACTATGAGGTTTCATTTTACCCAAGTTTGAATTGTTGACTAAGATAAAAGCAATGATACATGCTAGTGTAAATGTGGGGAAAGGAGAACATTTATTTCCTGCTTTACTGCTGGTTGGGCAAACTGGCATGCACATTATGTGAATTAGTATAGAGGTTCCTTAATAAACTTGAAATACATTTACCACAAGTTCCAGGTATATCACATTTGAGCATATACCCAAAGGATCACTGAACATGAGGGGCCAGGAAGAGTATAAGTGTGAGAGGCAGTTGCTTACTATAAAACAAACAAACAAAAAACCACTGTCTTCTGGACACAGCATATCAGATGCACATGTGAAGAGCCAAAAGTTATGACAGCAGGCACAAGACTTAGGCAAACTCATGCCAGCAGCAATTCCAGCATGGAGAAATAGGATGGCCACACAGTTCACCCCCGCCCAAGGAGTGACTGTCAACTGACACTAGAGTCAGTTTTCTCTGAGAATGTTATTCCTTGTATATTCAGCATGCTGTAGTTGAAGACCATACATCCAAAGAAAATACAACATCACAAATTTTTTAAATGACACAAAGTTTGGTGGGGAGGGGAGGGAAGATATATGTGGAAGATGAAGCGAGAGAATATGTGAATATGATCAGAATGCATTGTAGGAAATTCTTCAAGAAACAATAAAATACAGAAAATAATTAACTGTGGAATTCCTGGTATAAGAGGGAATGGTTAAAAGGATCCAGTTTTTCCATTGGTAAATAAGAACCTAGACTAGTTTCTCATGAATGTCTGAGAGGTAATAATTCTCTCAAAGAATCACCTTTTCTGTAACAAAATAAAGTTCCCTACCACTTGTCAGACTCACACCACTTGACATGTTAATGATTCTGTTTTTATCAGTTAATCTCATCACTTAGCATACTGCTTGACATGCATATGTACTGATTGGTTGTCTGAATGATTGTTTAATTTTCTATTGTCCAGCATCATTGTGTTCTCAATAGTATTGCATAATTTAGCACAATGAAGATAATTGATGATTCTAGAATCAAATTATCTAACTTCCTTTATAATTTTCTAAGTTCTTATATTTTAGTTTTGTTATCTGAAAAATGGGGCCCAGAGAATCCTATGCCTGAATAAGCTAGATATTTTATAATTTCTATAATCTATAAGTAATATCTTCATCTATAGAATAAATATGTTTGTATTATATGGCTATCTAAAGATTAGATAGAAATAAGGAGATCAGATAACATGTAGCAAACATTAAAAACCAGAAATGATCATGGTGATTTGAATGAATTGTCACTCTATGGTTTCAGAAGTATGATCTAGAAAATTGGTCACTTGAAGAAGAAGGAAACTTATTCATAATGTGGTCCATTAATGTCAAACAAGAAAAAGCCTATTGTCTCACCAGTGAGACATAATGGACCACTCCATGGATGGACTAAATAGTCCAGTTAAAGAAAAATGATTAATAAGGGAAATAAATCTTCAATACCTCCTGAATTATTAACTCTAAATTTATAAATGACTTACAAATTTACAGAACAAACTAAAGGGGAAAGGAAAATTAGACCTACATTGAAGGTCAAATATTTTTTTTCATTCAACCTTGCAGTAACTCTGAGCCACTGAACTTGAAGTAAGTGCTATTGAGCAAGATATTATTTTCCTCTTCTTGTGCAAGGGTAGCAGGCCTCATTCTCCAGATCAGTGGTCAGCAAATCTTTCCTACAAAGGCCCAGATAGGAACTACTTTAGACTTTGCAGGTATTCAATCATGGTTGTTTCTGCTGTCGCTTCTACTCAGTCTGCCCTCCCATTGTCACTTCTTCTTTAAAAACTTCAAAACTATTCCTGACTTTGTTCCAGAGATGACACTATGCCAGTCTGTGTACTAGTAATACTTCAAGAAGACATTTGACCAGGCTTATACACTTCCTCTGCATCTTGTTGAGTGATGCGAGCTCCTGCTCTGGATCCAGAAGTGGAAAACCAAAAACAGAGCAAATGTTAATTATGGATATATATATATATATATATATATATATTCACTTTGCCTATTTCACTTATTTGTATATGTCATATATAAACTGATTATTGATTTCTTCACTTGTACCAGACACCATACATTGCCTCTTCAGATTTTTACAGAACTGTAAAGTACACATTTTTATCATCATTTTATGATGGAAGAAAATAGTATTCAAAGGAATAAAATAGCTTTCCTAAATTATGAGCTGGAAAACGATACAGAAAACATTTGAATGCACAGTCTCTAATTCTAGAGTGAAACTAAATAATTAATACTCATATTTACAACATAGTTGCTTGTTGTATACACAAATCACCTGCAATATCTGATTTATTATGAGTGGGAAAATGTAGAGTACGGAGAGTGCTAGACGTTTGGGACAAACATGATTGGGGCATCTTGAGGTTTCTTGTAGAAAGATCAAAATTAACAATATTGAAATTTCCTATGTAGAAATGAAGGTTTATTCTATGACTGAGTTATAAAGTAAAATGATATTACTGTTTCTGAGTTCAGCTCTGTGTGATTTATATCAATTGTTACTTACCTGTCTTTGTGTGTCCTCTGTGCTTGGAACTGCCCTCGGGACTAAAGATTTTGAAACAACTCAAATACTGTCTGGATCTTCCAGGAGGTCACAATCTGGAGGAGACAGACAGGTCAATATCTGACTCCAAAACACTGCAGACATAATTAATTGATCCCTAGAGTTATAAGCAAAGTGGAATAAAAATTCATTTGCTAATTTCTTCTGCGTGTACTGCCCTTCATAGATTATAAATGTTGATGCATTTATTACCTTTTTAAAATCTTTACAACAGTTATAAAGATTAGGTGATATCATCACTGTATTACCATTGAGACAATAGGGGTTTTGTGTACATGCCATGGTTCATTTTCTTCATTTTTAAGAAAAAAAAAATGAGAGTCAGTCAGTTTTGTCTGTGAACTCAGGAAAGACATTTAAAATGAAGTTATTCGACTAGATTAGGTAACCCAGACCCAGAAAGACAAACACCTTACACTCATTTTCAATTGTGGTTCATAGTTCTGAATCTTCAGATGTGAGTATATAATCTGTAATAACTATAGAAAACAGGAAAGTAAAATGGGACTGTGATTGTAGTGGGGAGCATTAGACAGGGGAACCAAGGACACAAGTCATCTGAAGGATAATGTAGGAAAAATAGGGGTGAATTTAACTGGAGAAGGAAAGGTGAAGTCAATTCAAGAGGGAAATAACACTAAGGATATTTACTTGCTTGCTTCTGTCTTCTCAAGACTCTCACAACATGGGTGCTGTCCCCATCTTCATTTGGCAAAAGTTATATTTTTGTTTACTACTACTAATAGGAGAAAGCTGTTGTCAGTTATCGTATGTCCATTTGGGAGCTTAATTTACCTGCCATGCTTACATATTTCACAAAATAATTCAAAAGCTACTGAGCACTAAAAAAGCAAATTTCCTCTGTTATCCTTATCCAAGAGTAGACAAGTGACAGTTTTCCTTTCCAAAAATGTCTCTCATATTTTCCATCACGAGAGAAAGAGAGAGAGAGAGAGAGAGAGAGAGAGAGAGAAGGAGGAGGAGGAGGAGGAGGAGGAGGAGGAGAGAAGAGAATTGTTGTTGATTTAGCTAAAGGTTGAGTTACATTTACCCCTTTCCCTTCTGTGAGACAAGAGTTGGGAGATAGTGAAAGGAATGGAGATTCTGTCAGTAAATGGTTTTTGGTTCCAACCTTATCTGCTCACAAAGTTAGTATATTTTTTAAAATCATGGGTAGAATTTTAAATCTCTAGGAATTCTTTTCTTTGAAGTTCATATATGCATGGGGAAACAAAATGGTCCCAATGGATAATTCAAATATATTCCAAGGTTGGTAGTTTTTCAAATACTTAGGTATTGTGTCTACACATTGCTTGTACTATCTAATGGATCCTTATGTTTATATTACAAGTGATTTCTTTCATAACTAAATAAAATGGAAGTATGCTACTTGGGCTGGGAATGCTCCTAGGAGCTCCAGACTATCTAAGTCAACAATAAATGGTACTAGTTGTAGACGGAAGTTTCTATTAAACCCAGTCCCACAGCCATTCAGTCCCAAAGAAACTTACAGAAACTTATATTCATTATAAACTGTTTGGCCTATTAGTTTGGGCTTATTATTATCTGGCTCTTATGACTTAACACATAATTCTTGTCTATGTTAGCCACATGGCTTGGTATCTTTTACCAATGAGGCATTCTCATCTTGCTTCCTGAGAGTCTGGCTGGTGACTGCATTACTGCCTTTCCTCTTTCCAGAATTCTCTTAGGTTGGTCACTCCACCTATACTTCCATGCTGGCTACTGGCCAATCAGTATTTTAATAAACCAATATAAGTGAAAAATTTTTACAGTGTACACAAGCATCATCCCATATCAACTAGTCATAAAACCTCCTCTTTTAAATTGTTGTTCAGGGCTATCCAAGTGACTCACAAGATGATATAGGCTACTGTTGTTGACCTTGGTTACTTCCCAGATGTTGAAAGCAATTCTCTATTGGTGAAGACAACACATACATGGACTTAGAACTTGGAAGACTAGAACTGAATCTGACCTGAATTACTCTTCACTGAGGGCTACCCTACCTTTTGTAATAGAGAAAAGCAACAAATGTACTGTTATGGTGGGGGGAAGTATTCAATAGTCCTATCCAGCTGTGATGCTCATGAACTCCAAGAATGACCAGCATGCAAGATATTCCTAAATATGCAATAATGACACTTATATCTTAGTGGTAACCAACAGCTGTCTAATTGGCTTAAGAAGGTAAATTTGTCTGCTACCAGAAACCTACCTTGCTTTGTGGAGCTAGTGAAACTCTGAATCTCAAATGAGAGCCTTCTACTATCGGTTTACTAAACAAGCACAAATTGGAACTGCGTTCTAAGTACTTATTCATATAATTCAGTGTTGTTCTCACTCTTATCAAGCCTGCTTTTCTTTCCAGCAAACAGAAAGCATTAAAGAAAGCTGTAACTGCTAAAAATGCAGAGCACAACTGATTTGGGGGTGCTCATCCATTGTAAATACATCTACAACAGAAGCTCAGGGAACATCATGGAAGTAAAGTCAGAGAGCCTGTAAGAGGCAGACAGCCAGGCATTTTACCTTGCAGTTGTCTCCTAGAAATAACAGAGAAGCGTCACACACATCACTTTACATTATGGCTGCCTAAACAAGATCTAAATAATAAAAATACCAATGGACAATGCTGTTTTAGAAGGGAGATTTCATAAGGCCTCATCCTTAGACAAAAAACAACTTAAGACTACTGACAGATGGAAAATTAGTCATCCCCAGAGATGATCCCTGAACTGATTATCCAATTCCTAGTGATCAGCCATAAAATTATATATACATATGTGTGTGTGTGTGTGTGTGTGTGTGTGTGTAACTCTAAGCAAACTCTGCAGGATGCATGCATATATTTATGTATGTAATGTATATGTATATATGTAATAATAACAATTAAAAAAGGGGGGCTGTGTGTTTGAGAGAGAAAGCAAATGGAAGAGTGCATGGAAAGAGTTAGAGGAAGGAAAGGGAAGTGGTCAAATTAGGTAATTATGTTTTAATTACAAATAAATTATTTTAGAATATTGGCATATTTATAATGGAATTCTATCAAGATATAAATAAATAAATTTTGAAGTTTGGAAGTGAAAGGATGAAACTAGAAATTATAATGAATGAAGTAAGCTAATCCCAAAGAGGCAAACACTAGATGTTTTGTATTATTTGTATATCAGAATTTTAGAAACGAGTATATATCTTGAATTAAATCCACAAGTCAGAATAGTATAAGGGGACTGTAGTGGGAGGTGCTTGCTGTGGAACAATTGCCTCGTACCCTGTAATGATTTGTCACTAGTACTGGTTTAATAAAATGCTGATTGGCCAGTAGCCAGGCAGGAAGTATAGGAAGGTCAACCAGAACAGGAGAATTCTGGGAAGAGGAAAGGCTTAGTCTGCAGTCATCACCCAGATGCAGAGGAAGCAAGATGAGAATGCCTCACTGATAAAAGGTACAAAGACACATGGCTAACACAGAAAAAAATTATGGGTTATTTTAAGATGTAAGAGTTAATAAGGAGCCTGAGCTAATAGGCCAACCAGTTTATAATTAATATAGACCTCTGTGTATTTCTTTGGGACTAGAAGGTTGTGGGACAGGGAGGTACAGAAACCTCTGTCAACATTTACTCTCAAGAGGGGAATAGTAGGACATGGATGCTATGAAGGAGGGAAAGAGGACATCTAATGGGCCTCTAACTGGAGAGAGGGGAGTGGGTAATACAAAGGAAGAGAAGGAAAAGGAGATATAAATTACACTAAGGATGCTTGAAAAAAGACAAAATATTATTTTATAGGCATAATTAAAAATGTGATTTATATTTTTTCATGGAGTTGTGCCACACAGTGATAATTCTCCCCACAATAGCCTTGGGCCCCCTAACAAAAATTTCAATGCAAAGCATCAGAAACCTCTCCAATGTGTTGCTTAGTGGACTCCAAGAACATGTCCTGTCCAAATAGCGTAGAAATTTTGCTATTATCCTTTGTTTCCTTCCAGAAAAGTACCAATTTTTGTTTCCATTTTATATAGCCATGCTGCCCAATATAGTAGGCTCTAATCCCATGTGGCTATTTGATTTTAAATAAAGTTAAGCACAACAGAAAAACAAGTTTCTTAGTTGTACCAGCCATAGTTAAGACACCGTATGAGACTACCACCTACTTTATTTGATAGTATGAATATAGAACTACAAGAAACTTGTAGAAAACATTTTTTACAGAAATGAAGGAAAACATGTTTGCTGTTGTTTAAATGTGTTGTTGAGATAGTGGTTGAAAATATCAAATTTAACAAACCTGGCTAGTAAAGTTATATAAAACAAAAAAATTGGATTCAGTAATGACACATGGGTTACATACTCTACACATCAGAGATGTGCAAATCAATAGGCAACTTTATAAAAGAGAAAATGGACTGATGATAAATCCCTAAGTCAAATTCCATCTTAGTTTTATACTCTGTAATATTCATCAATTGTCTACTTCTCTTTTGCTCTGCAAAATACAGAGGAGTTCACATCAAAAGGCATCATATCCTATAGGCCTATGAAACAATGGTTGAATTTTCACCTAGTAAATTGAGGCATCTCTGTGAAAGGAGACTTTTGAAAAATTCTTACAGAAATTTGGATTATGAAATAATCCATGTACTAAGTCTTGAAAGAGAAAAGTTCAAAGTAAGAAAAGATATGCATCCCTTGACTTGTAGAAAATCATGAATGGGTACTTGCTGAGCATTTATTTGTGCTTCTGTTTGTCATTTGGAAATGTGTGGGTCTTCTGTCAGTGACCTTTTAAGGTTTTGTCTGTTACTATGCAATACTAGCTAAACGGCTTAATAATAGACATATTTTCCTTTGCACAGTGACTTTTCTTAAAAACAAATAGTAAACAATTACTCGTCATTTGTGTGTCAGGCAAAAATCCAAAGACTTTTGAGGAGACATAGTAGATGAACTTTTTTACATGGTTAACACCAGCCTTGAAGTTAGAGAATCTTGGTGTGATATTTGAAAACAACACTTCCGTTTCATTTTTCTTTCTCCAGGACCTGCATTTCCTTAGCTACCTTATTTCAGCCTATATACTTGTTTCTCCTCTGTTTACACAGGCTGACTCTGACTTTCTCAGAGCCTTGTCCCTTTCTGTTTTAGTTTTTATTTTCATTTATTTGTCATGGGTTTATTGTGTATGCCACATGTGAGTACCTGTGGAGACCAAGAAAGGGTGCTTGATCTCCTGGAGCTGTAGTAATGGTGGTTGTGACCTGCCTGGTTGTGGGTGCTAGGAATCAAACTTGTATCCATCTCTCCAACCACTAGGCCTTCTCTAATTATTAGTTAAGCAAACCAGACCTCAGCATGCTGGATTAGATCGTTGATCTGTCAAACATTGTTTTAAGGCCTTTGCTTTTCTCATTCTAGTGCATAATATAGCTCTGTGAAGTTTTAGTTACATATCAAACTTAAAATATTAAGAAACAGACCTTGGATATAAACAGCTAGTACTTTCTGGAACTGAGTATTAAAGTAAATCTTTCTACATCTGTGGCTCATTTTTTTTTTGGTTTTGTGTTTGTTTGTTTTGTGTGCGTGTGTGGTTTTGATTTTTTGTTATTGTTGTTGAAGCTGTAACATAGAACACTATTCAGAGGCTACCATTTACTTGGTCAAAAGGATACAAAGAACATTGTAGGGAGTGGAGAAAGCTGAGTGAATGTGTAAAGAGTGGATGAAGTCTGGAGTGAGTATGTATTACTGACAGACACTGCTACGTCAGGGCCCAGTGTCTGATACCCAAAAGAAAATGGTGAATCTTTCCACTGCTCCAAGTAAGAGTATTTGTGAATGATTGACCAGTGTGTTCAAAAACTAACAACTACAGCTACCTCCTCCCAAATGCTTACAGCCTATGACTGCTCAACTACAGAGACCTCCTACCAATGCTAGATAATCCCCCCACCGTGATGTGCATAATAAAAGCACTGTGGGTTCAGATTGCTGAATTGGCACAGCACCTTCAGAATGTACACAAGTCACCTGATCCCAGTTTTTCTGTGGCCATGTGTCTGTGTTCCAATTTTTCTTCATCCTTTCAAAGCCTCTAGTCAGGTCAAGGTTGTCAAGCCATCCATGACACATCAGAATTTCTGTCTATTGCTATATTTTAAAAGAGGCTGCAAAGCAAAAATAAATGTATAGCTATGAGCATATCTGGAATATATGTCTCTCTTTTTTTTTCAAGTGAACAAAGATGCCCTGATTCTCAGAGTGGCTTACTTCCAGGCAGAGAATACCAAATTCTCTGAGCCATCATATTCAGTTTGTATACCCTATCTCTAGGTAGTATGTAAAACTCAAACTGTCAGTTGATCAAAACACGTGTTACATATTTGAACACAGAAGGAAGATATCCACTGATGTGCTGGAGAGACATTTTCTGGAATGGAAAGCCAAATTTGAAATACCACTAATTTTTCCAGGTGAGGGTTCATAACACTTAACCCTGTTTCAGTGAGTTCTATGACCCAGAAAATTTAAGAATAATCCCAGTTCAGATTTTTTAAAGATTGGAAAAATTTAAGGGCATAGTTTACTCAAGGACCCCGAGCTAGTTGAAGTAGAATAAGAACCACAGACAAAACCTTTTTATAACAAACCAATGTTCTCTCCTTTCTAGATAGTGAAACAAAAGCCTTTATTCTTTTATGCCTAAAATATATTTAGCTAGTCTAGTAACTGGCCCGTCCTCCCCAAGATGGTGCTATTTGACATATCCCTTCCATCAATATCTAATTCAAAGTTCTCTAATATACTTTCTCATCTAAAATCCTATATTTTCAGGGTATTGCCATAAAAGTTAGCAGAGCTGATGGACAAATTTATTTAAAATATGAATGATAATGATAAATATAACAATGTATTGGGATTAGCAAAAGATAAATGATAAAATAATGATGCTAGAATTACACTTGGGAGGGATTTATGTTTAAGTGAGGTTATTCATCTACAATGCCTTATTATTATGAAAATAGTAACCAACATGATACAACTAAAATTGGCCCTAAATAAAATTGAAGATCGTGCCTGAGGTTTAAGTCCTTTCTTTTCTTCTCTATCATCTGGAATAAATTAAATTATGTAGGCCCCAGTTGTTTTATAAAATGTACTAACTTCCTAAAATTGAACATAAATTCCTAGAATATTTTTGTTCTCTATGTCTCTTAATATGTACTGGACTTAAAATTTCAAGTTTATATTATCACTCTGACATTGAAAAATCATTTAAAACACTCTTAAATGAAAATACATATACTATAAAGCTTATTATCCAAGCATGTTTTAATTTTATTTACATGAGGACAGAATATAGGGCCTTGAGCATACAAGTCTAGTATGTATCTACAAACACAATCCTCATCTTAACCATTTTAAAGACTAAATTTATTGGTATCATATCTTTGTGATCAATTTTCAAAAGCACATAGAAAGTTTGCATGAAACCAGTAATTTTCATTATGATTCATTTTAATGAAATTTTAACTGGATTTGTTGTTTGACAATGTCATATATACCAATGTCACACATGGAAACAATGCCTTCTGATTTAACTTACTACTCCTGCCAATGTTGGCTCTTCTGGACAGGGCCTTTCCCTGTGCTTATCATTTTATGCATTGTTTTATGAACAACTGTTTTTAACCAGGGCTGTCTGTGTGACCATCAGTATGAAATTATCTTATAGAGACAAGGGGGCTCAATTATGCACACATTTAAAAAGAATGGCATCCCCCAGATCCATTAGTATCCAATAGTTCAGAAAGAAGGGATATGTCTCCACAAGCCCCTCCTATATCCATGGCTGACCCTTGACAAATCAGACTATGCAAGCCCACTGCAAACAACCATAGCTACTATGTTCATGGCTGTTGTATATCAGAAAGATAGTACTTCTTCATTACTACTAGATCCTAGGTTCTTACCACCACTCCCAATATATTCTCTGAGTTTTAGATGTGATGGTATACATGAACTATTTGGGACTGAGCATTTATAACATCCTTATTTTCATTATCTTGAGCAGCCACGAATCTCTGCATTTATGATTATTGATTGTAAAGAGAGGTTTCTCTCATTAACATGTAAAATCATATTTATGTATAGGCATAGATGTGTAGATGGCAGAATAATAGCTGTCAATTTAGATAAATAGCAGTAGCAAGTTTTCTACACTATGACATAAACAATTCCAAGCCAGTAACAAACATGAATTCCATTCTGTAAAGTAGGTAAAAAGCAACCACATTTTTAAAAACGTTTTTAAATTATAAAGTTTGCAAGTTAATTACAATATTTCTCCCACCCTTATCCATCCTTCAAATCCTCCTCCCATATACCCCTCTCTGCTCTCCTTCAAATTAAAGATCTCTTTTATTATTTTTTTCTTGCATGCATATGTGTGTTTGTTCACACAAATGTATTCTTAAATGCAGCCTGCTGAGTCCATACAGTGTCGCATGAATGCTTATTTTCAGGGTTGAATATTTGGCACTAGAGAACAAAATATTGTATTCTTCCCTGGGAGGACACTATCTCTGCCACTCCCAGATTTACTCAGTTGCCTATAGTTCTTTATGTAGGGTTGAGACCTCCTGGGCTTTTCCCCATCCTAATTGCCATATTCATTGGAGTCATCGTTGTTCAGCTCATGTTTAGTTGATCATGTTGGTGAGACTTTACAGCTGTAATATCAGACATAATCTTGCAGCAAATGCCATGATCCTTTGGCGCTTACAATCTTTTTGCTTTCCCTTTCACAGTGTTCTCTGAAGCTTAGGTGTGGGAGTTGTACTGTAGATGTATCCATTGGGACTGGGCTCCACAATTCTTCATTTTGATTGCTTGTGATTTTCCATAGCGGTCTCCATTTGTTGCACATAGAAGTTTCCATATAATGGAAGTGAGACCTAAACTATCTCTTGCTCCAAGGAAAAATGTTTATAGATTTTTGTCAGGGATTGTGCTGGCTTAATAAACTAGAGATTGTAGATTCTCTTCTGATAACCATGATTTCAATGCACTGAGTGATTATCTAGGTTTCTAGTACCATGTATGGTATCCCTCTTTCCTAAGTCTTAAGCCCAATTAAAGAGTTGTTGGTTACCACCAAGGTATGTGTGCTACTAATATACCCATAGAATTATCTGTTTCTCTGTCCGCACTATGTTTATCCTGCCATTCCCTTCTCTATTGCTCTATAACCACCTCTCCTGGTCTTGGTCCCCTTTTACTTTCCTGGTTTCTGTAGTTATTGCAGGCTAAGTATTTGCATATAAATTTTTTAAACTTGGAGCCTCTGATAAGAATGAACATGTGGCATTTGTTTTTCTGAGTCTGTGCTACCTCACTCAATATGATCTTTTCTAGTTCCATCTATTTACCTGCAAAGTTCATGATTTCATTTTTGTTTTCCACCAATATTATTCTATACTGTATATGTGTTACATTTACATTATCCCTTTATCTGTTTTAGATTGTTATATTATTTACGAAAATCACAAGAGGGTCTTTAGTAGTTACTATAGTACTGCACTTCTCTGAAACCTCTTGATCTGAGCCTCCACAGTCCACATTGCTTTCAGTGCTGTTGTCTTCCAAGATCCTACTAGAATCACTCTCAAATACTGCTTGCAACATTTGGCCTCTTTCTTAGTCCAAAGTCCCAAAATCTTCCACATTCCTTCAAAAATTGCCATGGTCAGATATTTCACAGTAAAACCCAATTTTGGTACCTATGACTGTTTTACATTTCTACCGCTGTGATAAGGCACTACAACCAAGGCAACTTGTAGAAGAAAAGGTTTATTGGGGCTTATAGTTTCAGAAATTGAGTATATGGTATGGCCATCATGGCAAGGACCATTGACTCACACAGGTGGGCATGATGCTGGAGCAATAGCTGAGAGCTTAAATTTTCCACAAGCATGAATCAGAGGTAGAGTGATAACTGGGAATGAGCTGGGCTTTTGAAACCTCAGCACCTCCCCAAGGTGACACATCTTCAACAAAACCTCACTTGTAAATTCTTCTCAAACAGTTCCACCAAGGGACGACATATTCTAATATATGGAGGGCATTCTCATTCAAACCACCACAATTGGATCACAACATAGTAAATTTCCACAATGATATTCATATACCTTCCCTTTTAATTAATAATTTACTCCTATAATCCCTTATTATCTGCCTATCACTACTTAAACTTTTAAACCACCAGTTTTACCCTCTCTTCCTTCATAATATCTATGTTATACTAAAGACTTTCCTTTAAGGGAACTACACCCAATAGCTCCTTTCTAGTCTCCTGGTTTCCAAAGGTACTCCAAGTGAAGCACATATATCTAAAGAGCTGAAGAAAGAACTCACACATGAAAGTGAATATGTGATGCCTGTTTTTCTATGTCTGAGTCACCTCAATCAGTATAATTTTTACACTTTCATTCATTTGTGTGAGATTTCATGATTTAATTTTTTCTTTTCAACTAAATAAGATTCCATTGGGTATATATGCCACAGAAATATTTCTGGGTCATATGGTAATTTCTATTTCTAGTCTTTCCAGGAACCTCTGTTGTAAGGAGGCTGTTAGTTAGTTCCCGGACGCTTAGCATTGAAATAATCACGCAGAAACTGTATTAATTGAATAACTGCTTGGCCATTAGCTCTAGCTTCTTATTGGCTAACTCTTACATATTAACTTAACCCATTTCTATTAATCTGTGTATGGCCACATGGCTGTGGCTTACCAGCTAAATTTCCAGCATCTGTCTCTGGTGGGGCTACATGGCATCTCTCTGACTCTGCCCTTCTTTTTCGCAGCATTCCCTTTAATTTTCTCTGCCTATCTCTGTTATAGGCCCAAAATAGTTCCTTTATTAACCAATGGTAACCACATCTTACAGAGGGAAATCCCACATCAAACCTGCACACTGATTTCAGTAGTGACAGCAAAAGTTACAATATTACCAATAGTAAGTCAGGATTCTCTTTTCCCCAAATCTTTAATAGCATTTGCTGTCAGTTTATTTCTGGCTACTGGAATCTCATAATAGTTGTAACTGGCATTTCCTTGATTACTAATTACACTTTAAAATGTTTATTAGCATTTGTATTTCTTCATTTGAGAGCTCTGTTCAGATCTATAGCTTATTTTTTATTACGCTGTTTGTTTTCTTGATATTTAGTCTTTTCAGTTCTTTGGATAATCTAGATATTAGTATTCTGACATTAACATAGCTGGAAAAGGTTTTCCCCTGTTTTGTAAGTTGCCTCTTCTTTCAGGTGACAATGTCCTTGGTTTTGCAGAAGCATTTTAGTTTCATGAGGTTTCATTTATCAACTGTTAGACTTATTTCCTTAGTGACTGAAGTCTTATTTATAAAGTTCTTATTTATAAAGTTCTATGTCTTGTAGCAGACTCTCTAATGTTTCTTATATTTGCATCAATGTTTCAGGTTTTATATTAAGGTTTTGATCCATTTGGAGGTTTCTTTTCTTTTCTTTAGTTTTTTGAGACAGGGTTTCTCTGTAGCTTTGGACCCTGTCCTGGAACTAACTCTTGTAGATCAGGCTGGCCTCAAACTCACCAGAGATCCACCTGTCTCTGCCTCTTGAGTGCTGGGATTAAAGGCATGCACCACCACCGCCCAACTGGAGGTTTCTTTTTTACAAGGTAAAAGATAAAAACATAGTTTCAAAGTTTTGCATAAAGGCATCCAGTTTTCCAAACATCATTTGTTGAAAATGGTTTATTTCCTCCATTATGTGTTCTTGATGTCTTTATTCAAACTAAGGTGGCTGTAACTGCATAGACATGAAACTAAATATTCATTTGATTTCAATTATCTAGAGGATGATTTAAGATTAAGCATGCAATATCTCACAGCATTTTTCTTTTTACTCAAGATTCTCTTGGCTATCTGGAGTCTGGTATTTCCATGTGAATGTTTTACATTATTTGATTCTATATCTAAGAAGGAAAGGATTGATATTTGGATTTGATAGCATTGAATATTTTGGTAGGGTGGCCATTTTCACACTCCATTCTTCAATTCATGAACAAGTGAAAAGATTCCACTTAGTAGTGTGTTCTTTATTTGTTTCAAAAGCATTTTGAAGTTTTCATTTTAGAGATACTTCACCTGTTTTGCTAGGCTTAATCCAAGTTCATATTTTAAGGCTATTGTGAATGAGATTGTTTCTCTATTTCCTCTTTGAGTGTGTTTGTCATTGGTCTTTAGAATGGCTACTGATTTTCATCGTTAATTTTTTATTGTTTTTATTGAGCTATATATTTTTCTCTCCTCCCCTCCTTATCTGCCCCTCCTCTTCTACCCTCTCCCACAGTCCCCAAGCTCCCATTTTACTCAGGAGATCTTGACGTTTTTTACTTCCCATGTAGATTAGATCCATTATGTCTCTTTTAATGTCCTCTCTGTTGTCTAGTTCTCTGGAATTGTGAACTGTAGGCTTGTTTTTCTTTGATTTATGTCTAAAATCCACTTATGAGTGACTACATATTATATTTGTTTTTCTGGATCTGGGTGGCCTCACTCAATATGATGCTTTCTAGATCCATCCATTTGCCAGCAAATTTTAAGATGTCATTATTTTTTGTCTGTTGTGCAGTACTCCGTTGTGTAAATGTAACACATTTTCCTTATCCTTTCATCAGTCAAGGGGCATTTAGGTTGTTTCCAGCTTGTGGCTATGACAAACAATGCTGATGTGAACATAGTTGAGCACATGTCCTTGCAGTACGACTGAGCATCCTTTAGGTATATATCCAAAAGTGCTATCACTGGGTCTTGAGGAAGGTTGTTTCCTAATTTTCTGAGGAATCATCATACTGCTACCCAAAGCAGCTATACCAGTTTTCACTCCCACCAGCAATGCAGGAGTGTTCCCTTTACCCTACATCCTCTCCAGCATAAGTTGTCATCGGTGTTTTCTTTTTTTTTTTTTTTTTGAGACCTACCTGCCT